>JBBPBX010058696.1:0-22013 GCA_038048925.1 Garcialebias charrua | reverse complement strand
GAAAGTACACCTGGACTATAGAAACCACACCTGAACTATAGAAAGTACACCTGGACTATAGAAACCACACCTGGACTATAGAAAGTACACCTGGACTATAGAAACCACACATGGACTATAGAAAGTACACCTGAACCATATAAAGTACACCTGGACTATAGAAACCACACCTGAACTATAGAAAGTACACCTGGACTATAGAAACCACACCTGGACTATAGAAAGTACACCTGGACTATAGAAACCACACCTGGACTATAGAAAC
Organism: Garcialebias charrua; assembly: GCA_038048925.1. Lineage (NCBI taxonomy): Eukaryota > Metazoa > Chordata > Actinopteri > Cyprinodontiformes > Rivulidae > Garcialebias > Garcialebias charrua. The sequence goes on along the minus strand of JBBPBX010058696.1, from coordinate 21,748 downwards.
CACACCTGGACTATAGAAACCACACCTGGACTATAGAAACCACACCTGGACTATAGAAACCACACCTGGACTATAGAAAGTACACCTGGACGTACAATTGAACCATATAAAGTACACCTGGACTATAGAAACCACACCTGAACTATAGAAAGTACACCTGGACTATAGAAACCACACCTGGACTATAGAAAGTACACCTGGACTATTGAAAGTACACCTGGACTATTGAAAGTACACCTGGACTATAGAAAGTGCACCTGGACTATAGAAACCACACCTGAACTATAGAAAGTACACCTGGACTATAGAAACCACACCTGAATATAGAAAGTACACCTGGACTATAGAAACCACACCTGGACTATAGAAAGTACACCTGGACTATAGAAAGTACACCTGGACTATAGAAACCACACCTGGACTATAGAAACCACACCTGGACTATAGAAAGTACACTTGGACTATAGAAACCACACCTGGATATTAACTATAGAAACCACACCTGAACTATAGAAAGTGCACCTGGACTATAGAAACCACACCTGAACTATAGAAAGTACACCTGGACTATAGAAACCACACCTGGACTATAGAAAGTACACCTGGACTATAGAAAGTACACCTGGACTATAGAAAGTACACCTGGACTATAGAAAGTACACCTGGACTATAGAAAGTACACCTGGACTATAGAAAGTACACCTGGACTATAGAAAGTACACCTGGACTATAGAAAGTACACCTGGACTATAGAAAGTACACCTGGACTATAGAAAGTACACCTGGACTATAGAAAGTACACCTGGACTATAGAAAGTACACCTGGACTATAGAAAGCACACCTGGACTATAGAAAGTACACCTGGACTATAGAAAGTACACCTGGACTATAGAAAGTACACCTGGACTATAGAAAGCACACCTGGACTATAGAAAGTACACCTGGACTATAGAAAGTACACCTGGACTATAGAAAGCACACCTGGACTATAGAAAGTACACCTGGACTATAGAAAGTACACCTGGACTATAGAAAGTACACCTGGACTATAGAAAGTACACCTGGACTATAGAAACCACACCTGAACTATAGAAAGTACACCTGGACTATAGAAACCACACCTGGACTATAGAAACCACACCTGGACTATAGAAAGTACACCTGGACTATAGAAAGTACACATGGACTATAGAAAGTGCACCTGGACTATAGAAAGTACACCTGGAATATAGAAACCACACCTGGACTATAGAAAGTACACCTGGACTATAGAAACCACACCTGAACTATAGATAGTGCACCTGGACTATAGAAACCGCACCTGAACTATAGAAAGTACACCTGGACTATAGAAACCACACCTGGACTATAGAAAATACACCTGGACTATTGAAAGTACACCTGGACTATAGAAAGTACACCTGGACTATAGAAACCACACCTGGACTATAGAAACCACACCTGGACTATAGAAACCACACCTGGACTATAGAAACCACACCTGGACTATAGAAACCACACCTGGACTATAGAAAGTACACCTGGACTATAGAAAGTACACCTGGACTATAGAAAGTACACCTGGACTATAGAAAGCACACCTGGACTATAGAAAGTACACCTGGACTATAGAAAGTACACCTGGACTATAGAAAGTACACCTGGACTATAGAAAGTACACCTGGACTATAGAAAGTACACCTGGACTATAGAAAGTACACCTGGACTATAGAAAGTACACCTGGACTATAGAAAGTACACCTGGACTATAGAAAGTACACCTGGACTATAGAAAGTACACCTGGACTATAGAAAGTACACCTGGACTATAGAAAGTACACCTGGACTATAGAAAGTACACCTGGACTATAGAAAGTACACCTGGACTATAGAAAGTACACCTGGACTATAGAAAGTACACCTGGACTATAGAAAGTACACCTGGACTATAGAAAGTACACCTGGACTATAGAAAGTACACCTGGACTATAGAAAGTACACCTGGACTATAGAAAGCACACCTGGACTATAGAAAGTACACCTGGACTATAGAAACCACACCTGGACTATAGAAAGTACACCTGGACTATAGAAACCACACCTGGACTATAGAAACCACACCTGGACTATAGAAACCACACCTGGACTATAGAAAGTACACCTGGACTATAGAAAGTACACCTGGACTATAGAAACCACACCTGAACTATAGAAAGTACACCTGGACTATAGAAACCACACCTGGACTATAGAAAGTACACCTGGACTATTGAAAGTACACCTGGACTATAGAAAGTGCACCTGGACTATAGAAACCACACCTGAACTATAGAAAGTACACCTGGACTATAGAAACCACACCTGGACTATAAAAAGTACACCTGGACTATTGAAAGTACACCTGGACTATAGAAAGTGCACCTGGACTATAGAAACCACACCTGAACTATAGAAAGTACACCTGGACTATAGAAACCACACCTGAACTATAGAAAGTACACCTGGACTATAGAAACCACACCTGGACTATAGAAAGTACACCTGGACTATAGAAAGTACACCTGGACTATAGAAAGTACACCTGGACTATAGAAAGTACACCTGGACTATAGAAAGTACACCTGGACTATAGAAAGTACACTTGGACTATAGAAAGTACACCTGGACTATAGAAAGCACACCTGGACTATAGAAAGTACACCTGGACTATAGAAAGTACACCTGGACTATAGAAAGTACACCTGGACTATAGAAAGTACACCTGGACTATAGAAAGTACACCTGGACTATAGAAAGTACACCTGGACTATAGAAAGTACACCTGGACTATAGAAAGTACACCTGGACTATAGAAACCACACTTGAACTATAGAAAGTACACCTGGACTATAGAAATCACACCTAGACTATAGAAAGTACACCTGGACTATAGAAACCACACCTGAACTATAAAGTACACCTGGACTATAGAAACCACACCTGAACTATAGAAAGTACACCTGGACTATAGAAACCACAACTGGACTATAGAAAGTACACCTGGACTATTGAAAGTGCACCTGGACTATAGAAACCACACCTGAACTATAGAAAGTACACCTGAACTATAGAAAGTACACCTGGACTATAGAAACCACACCTGAACTATAGAAACCACACCTGGACTATTGAAAGTACACCTGGACTATAGAAAGTGCACCTGGACTATAGAAACCACACCTTAACTATAGAAACCACACCTGAACTATAGAAAGTGCACCTGGACTATAGAAACCACACCTGAACTATAGAAAGTACACCTGGACTATAGAAACCACACCTGGACTATAGAAAGTACACCTGGACTATAGAAAGTACACCTGGACTATAGAAACCACACCTGGACTATAGAAAGTACACTTGGACTATAGAAAGTACTCCTGGACTATAGAAAGTACACCTGGACCATAGAAAGTACACCTGGACTATAGAAACCACACCTGAACTATAGAAAGTACACCTGGACTATAGAAACCACACCTGAACTATAGAAACCACACCTGAACTATAGAAAGTACACCTGGACTATAGAAACCACACCTGAACTATAGAAACCACACCTGGACTATAGAAAGTACACCCGAACCATATAAAGTACACCTGGACTATAGAAACCATACCTGAACTATAGAAAGTACACCTGGACTATAGAAAGTACACCTGGACTATAGAAACCACACCTGAACTATAGAAAGTACACCTGGACTATAGAAACCACACCTGGACTATAGAAAGTACACCTGAACCATATAAAGTACACCTGGACTATAGAAACCATACCTGAACCATATAAAGTACACCTGGACTATAGAAAGTACACCTGGACTATAGAAACCACACCTGAACTATAGAAAGTACACCTGGACTATAGAAACCACACCTGAACTATAGAAACCACACCTGAACTATAGAAAGTACACCTGGACTATAGAAACCACACTTGAACTATAGAAACCACACCTGGACTATAGAAAGTACACCTGAACCATATAAAGTACACCTGGACTATAGAAAGCACACCTGAACTATACAAACCACACCTGGACTATAGAAAGTACACCTGAACCATATAAAGTACACCTGAACTATAGAAACCACACCTGAACCATATAAAGTACACCTGGACTATAGAAAGTACACCTGGACTATAGAAACCACACCTGAACTATAGAAAGTACACCTGGACTATAGAAACCACACCTGAACTATAGAAACCACACCTGAACTATAGAAAGTACACCTGGACTATAGAAACCACACCTGAACTATAGAAAGTACACCTGAACTATAGAAAGTACACCTGGACTATAGAAACCACACCTGGACTATAGAAACCACACCTGAACTATAGAAACCACACCTGGACTATTGAAAGTGCACCTGGACTATAGAAAGTGCACCTGGACTATAGAACCTGGACTATAGAAACCACACCTGAACTATAGAAAGTGCACCTGGACTATAGAAACCACACCTGAACTATAGAAACCACACCTGAACTATAGAAAGTGCACCTGGACTATAGAAACCACACCTGAACTATAGAAAGTACACCTGGACTATAGAAACCACACCTGGACTATAGAAAGTACACCTGGACTATAGAAAGTACACCTGGACTATAGAAACCACACCTGGACTATAGAAAGTACACCTGGACTATAGAAACCACACCTGAACTATAGAAACCACACCTGAACTATAGAAAGTACACCTGGACTATAGAAACCACACCTGAACTATAGAAACCACACCTGGACTATAGAAAGTACACCTGAACCATATAAAGTACACCTGGACTATAGAAACCATACCTGAACTATAGAAAGTACACCTGGACTATAGAAAGTACACCTGGACTATAGAAACCACACCTGAACTATAGAAAGTACACCTGGACTATAGAAAGTACACCTGGACTATAGAAAGCACACCTGAACTATAGAAAGTACACCTGGACTATAGAAACCACACCTGGACTATAGAAACCACACCTGAACTATAGAAACCACACCTGAACTATAGAAACCACACCTGAACTATAGAAAGTACACCTGGACTATAGAAACCACACCTGAACTATAGAAACCACACCTGGACTATAGAAAGTACACCTGAACCATATAAAGTACACCTGGACTATAGAAACCATACCTGAACTATAGAAAGTACACCTGGACTATAGAAAGTACACCTGGACTATAGAAAGTACACCTGAACTATAGAAAGTACACCTGGACTATAGAAAGTACACCTGGACTATAGAAAGTACACCTGGACTATAGAAAGTACACCTGGACTATAGAAAGTACACCTGGACTATAGAAAGTACACCTGGACTATAGAAAGTACACCTGGACTATAGAAAGTACACCTGGACTATAGAAAGTACACCTGGACTATAGAAAGTACACCTGGACTATAGAAAGTACACCTGGACTATAGAAAGTACACCTGGACTATAGAAAGTACACCTGGACTATAGAAAGTACACCTGGACTATAGAAAGTACACCTGGACTATAGAAAGTACACCTGGACTATAGAAAGTACACCTGGACTATAGAAAGTACACCTGAACCATATAAAGTACACTTGGACTATAGAAACCACACCTGAACTATAGAAACCACACCTGGACTATAGAAACCTGGACTTGTCATTCTGTGTCTGTTTCTACTTCCTGTCCTCTCAGATCCAGCCAGCCTATACTTGTCCTGAGTCTGGTTCTTCTGGATGTTTCTTCGTGTTAAAGGGAGGTTTTCTTCCCACCGTCTCCTTTGTTCTTGTTCAGGATGAGAGACTGTGATGAAGTGAAGATTCAACACTTCCTCATATACAGAACTTGTACTGATGGTCTTTAATAATGTCTGTGAATGTTTCTGTTCAGTGCCATGAGACGACGTCTGTTGAGACTCTGAACTAAACAAATAAAGAGAATTTAATATGGAGGCAGGCAACCATCTTAGTTTTTGACATGGCAACCCACACACAAATATCAATACTTCCGTTTAGATGAGGAAGACTTTCCACTATTTAAGTTACTACAGGTTCTGGTTCTGGAGAACTTACCATGTTTCTCTTGGTGCCAGGTGTGCAGCGGTTAGTGTCCACGGCCAATCGACGAGCTCGGCCTCTCGGCTCATCACTCTGAAGAAGCACCGTCTGCTTGGACTGCAGCTTCCTGTCAGCACACAACATACAGAATGAAGGTGCCACACTCAGAGTGTTGAGGACAACACTATCACTTAGGGCTGGGCGATATGGAACAAAATTATTATCTCAATATTTGTATGATATATTGCGATATACATTATATATCTCAATATATTTTTCTTTCCATAAAAGAATAACAAAAATATAGTTCTGAGTCAAAGTTTTGTCCCAATTGTCACACAGCAACATTTATTAACAAACAGCTGTAACTCTACAAAATAAATGTCTAAAAATAAACTATTTACATACAATCTTTAGGAAACTGTGGCTGAGAGTCTAGAGCAGTCTCCTCCAATGGGAGAGTTGGGAGGTTCGATTCCACCACCAGCCACATGCTGAAGTGTCCCTGAGCAAGACACTGAACCCCTCATTGCCTCTGATCGCCATTCAACCTTTATTTAGTCAGGTTCATCTCATTGAGCCTCGAGGACTCATTTACAAGAGAGACCTGTCTACAAACTAAACAATGATGACAACAGCAATGATAGATTTTCCTTGAACAATCAACAACAGACAACAGGAGCTCTGGTTTCAAACAAGATTCTGCAGCAGCTGAAGACCACAGCTGGTCTAAGAACAGGAACTGAGGCTACAGTTCACACATGCACCAAACAGCAAACTTACAGTTACACATCTATATATCAAATAGAATTAGTCCATTTGTAGAAGCTCTTAATGAGAATGAATTAAATTAAAATAACAAATTAAATGAACTTATAGATGTTTTCATCTGTGCCATTCTTATTTTCTCCTGCAGGTGGAAGTAAAGACTAAAAAACAAAAAGCAGACGAGGGAAGTGAGATTATCACAACTGTCTTTTTGAAACATGGTTTTAATAATCTGTTAAAAACATAAAGAGCACTTGTCTAAACAATGATCTTTAATTAAAGAGTGTTTCTACAGTTTCCATTTCAAAATTCTAACCTTTTTTTCTCTTTTTGTATGAAGAAGTCTGTAAATCTACTGGAGTGTACCAACATCTGCATTTAAGTGAAGTTCTTGTTTTTTTCTCATTTAGTTAAACATTTCTGAACAGATTTGATTTTACAATAAATCTTCTGAGAATAAACTACATGTGAAAAGAACGTTTTCTCCAAATTTTCTTTTATATTTACTTTTGAGAAATGATGACACCTTTTTTCCCCATGACAAAATATTAGGCAGTGTGACAACTTGAATCTTATGTCCATTTGCCCAACAAGTTAATCAGATTAAATTCCAGTTTTTATCAATTTACTTCTGGTTTTACATTTTGGACTGTTTATGTTGGTCTGCTAAACAAAGAAAAGGAAACAGTTAACATGAAGCATCTTACTGCAGAGAATCAGCCACTTTCTGCTACATATACAAGATATTACCCAGGAACTAACTCAACCCAGTCCAACCAAGTTAACCCAATCCACCAACCCAGTCCAACCAGGTTAACACAATCCACCAACCCAGTCCAACCAGGTTAACACAATCCACCAACCCAGTCCAACCAACTTAACACAATCCACCAACCCAGTCCAACCAGGTTAACACAATCCACCAACCCAGTCCAACCAAGTTAACACAATCCACCAACCCAGTCCAACCAAGTTAACACAATCCACCAACCCAGTCCAACCAAGTTAACACAATCCACCAACCCAGTCCAACCAAGTTAACACAATCCACCAACCCAGTCCAACCAACTTAACACAATCCACCAACCCAGTCCAACCAAGTTAACACAATCCACCAACCCAGTCCAACCAAGTTAACCCAATCCACCAACACAGTCCAACCAGGTTAACACAATCCACCAACCAAGTCAACCCAATCCACCAACACAGTCCAACCAAGTTAACACAATCCACCAACACAGTCCAACCAAGTTAACCCAATCCACCAACCCAGTCCAACCAAGTTAACCCAATCCACCAACACAGTCCAACCAGGTTAACACAATCCACCAACCAAGTTAACCCAATCCACCAACCCAGTCCAACCAACTTAACACAATCTAACAACCAAGTTAACCCAATCCACCAACCAAGTTAACCCAGGTTAACACAATCCACCAACCCAGTCCAACCAACTTAACACAATCCACCAACCCAGTCCAACCAACTTAACCCAATCCACCAACCCAGTCCAACCAACTTAACCCAATCCACCAACCCAGTCCAACCAACTTAACCCAATCCACCAACCCAGTCCAACCAACTTAACACAATCCACCAACCCAGTCCAACCAACTTAACACAATCCACCAACCCAGTCCAACCAACTTAACACAATCCACCAACCCAGTCCAACCAACTTAACACAATCCACCAACCCAGTCCAACCAACTTAACACAATCCACCAACCCAGTCCAACCAACTTAACCCAATCCACCAACCCAGTCCAACCAACTTAACCCAATCCACCAACCCAGTCCAACCAACTTAACACAATCCACCAACCCAGTCCAACCAACTTAACACAATCCACCAACCCAGTCCAACCAACTTAACCCAATCCACCAACCCAGTCCAACCAACTTAACACAATCCACCAACCCAGTCCAACCAACTTAACACAATCCACCAACCCAGTCCAACCAACTTAACACAATCCACCAACCCAGTCCAACCAACTTAACACAATCCACCAACCCAGTCCAACCAACTTAACACAATCCACCAACCCAGTCCAACCAACTTAACCCAATCCACCAACCCAGTCCAACCAACTTAACCCAATCCACCAACCCAGTCCAACCAACTTAACCCAATCCACCAACCCAGTCCAACCAAGTTAACCCAATCCACCAACCCAGTCCAACCAAGTTAACCCAATCCACCAACACAGTCCAACCAGGTTAACACAATCCACCAACCAAGTTAACCCAATCCACCAACCCAGTCCAACCAACTTAACACAATCTAACAACCAAGTTAACCCAATCCACCAACCAAGTTAACCCAGGTTAACACAATCCACCAACCCAGTCCAACCAACTTAACACAATCCACCAACCCAGTCCAACCAACTTAACCCAATCCACCAACCCAGTCCAACCAACTTAACCCAATCCACCAACCCAGTCCAACCAACTTAACCCAATCCACCAACCCAGTCCAACCAACTTAACACAATCCACCAACCCAGTCCAACCAACTTAACACAATCCACCAACCCAGTCCAACCAACTTAACACAATCCACCAACCCAGTCCAACCAACTTAACGCAATCCACCAACCCAGTCCAACCAACTTAACACAATCCACCAACCCAGTTCAACCAACTTAACCCAATCCACCAACCCAGTCCAACCAACTTAACCCAATCCACCAACCCAGTCCAACCAACTTAACACAATCCACCAACCCAGTCCAACCAACTTAACACAATCCACCAACCCAGTCCAACCAACTTAACACAATCCACCAACCCAGTCCAACCAACTTAACCCAATCCACCAACCCAGTCCAACCAACTTAACACAATCCACCAACCCAGTCCAACCAACTTAACACAATCCACCAACCCAGTCCAACCAACTTAACACAATCCACCAACCCAGTCCAACCAACTTAACCCAATCCACCAACCCAGTCCAACCAACTTAACCCAATCCACCAACCCAGTCCAACCAACTTAACACAATCCACCAACCCAGTCCAACCAACTTAACACAATCCACCAACCCAGTCCAACCAACTTAACACAATCCACCAACCCAGTCCAACCAACTTAACCCAATCCACCAACCCAGTCCAACCAACTTAACCCAATCCACCAACCCAGTCCAACCAACTTAACCCAATCCACCAACCCAGTCCAACCAACTTAACCCAATCCACCAACCCAGTCCAACCAACTTAACCCAATCCACCAACCCAGTCCAACCAACTTAACCCAATCCACCAACCCAGTCCAACCAACTTAACACAATCCACCAACCCAGTCCAACCAACTTAACCCAATCCACCAACCCAGTCCAACCAACTTAACCCAATCCACCAACCCAGTCCAACCAACTTAACCCAATCCACCAACCCAGTCCAACCAACTTAACACAATCCACCAACCCAGTCCAACCAACTTAACCCAATCCACCAACCCAGTCCAACCAACTTAACCCAATCCACCAACCCAGTCCAACCAACTTAACACAATCCACCAACCCAGTCCAACCAACTTAACCCAATCCACCAACCCAGTCCAACCAACTTAACCCAATCCACCAACCCAGTCCAACCAACTTAACCCAATCCACCAACCCAGTCCAACCAACTTAACACAATCCACCAACCCAGTCCAACCAACTTAACACAATCCACCAACCCAGTCCAACCAACTTAACACAATCCACCAACCCAGTCCAACCAACTTAACACAATCCACCAACCCAGTCCAACCAACTTAACACAATCCACCAACCCAGTCCAACCAACTTAACACAATCCACCAACCCAGTCCAACCAACTTAACACAATCCACCAACCCAGTCCAACCAACTTAACCCAATCCACCAACCCAGTCCAACCAAGTTAACACAATCTAACAACCCAGTCCAACCAATTTAACACATTCCACCAACCTAGTCTACCAACTTAACCTAATCCACCAACCCAGTCCAATCAAGTTAACAAAATCCACCAACCCAGTTCAACCAACTAAACCCAATCCACCAACCCAGTCCAACCAAGTTAACCCAATCCACCAACCCAGTCCAACCAACTTAACCCAATCCACCAACCCAGTCCAACCAAGTTAACCCAATCCACCAACCCAGTCCAACCAACTTAACCCAATCCACCAACCCAGTCCAACCAAGTTAACCCAATCCACCAACCCAGTCCAACCAACTTAACCCAATCCACCAACCCAGTCCAACCAAGTTAACCCAATCCACCAACCAGTCCAACCAACTTAACACAATCCACCAACACAGTCCAACCAACTTAACCCAATCCACCAACCCAGTCCAACCAACTTAACCCAATACACCAACCTAGTCCAACCAAGTTAACCCAATCCACCAACCCATTAAAACCAACTTAACCCAATCCACCAACCCAGTCCAACCAAGTTAACCCAATCCACCAACCCAGTCCAACCAACTTAACCCAATCCACCAACCCAGTCCAACCAACTTAACCCAATCCACCAACCCAGTCCAACCAACTTAAACCCAATCCACCAACCTAGTCCAACCAACGTAACCCAATCCACCAACCCAATCCAACCAAGTTAACCAAATCCACCAACCCAGTCCAACCAACTTAACACAATCCACCAACCCAGTCCAACCAAGTTAACCAAATCCACCAACCCAGTCCAACCAACTTAACACAATCCACCAACCCAGTCCAACCAAGTTAACCAAATCCACCAACCTAGTCCAACCAACTTAACCCAATCCACCCACCCAGTCCAACCAACGTAACCCAATCCACCAACCAAGTCCAACCAATTTAACACAATCAACCAACCCAACCCAACCCATGCATCCATCCATCCATCTTCTTCCGCTTATCCGGGGTCGGGTCGCGGGGGTAGCAGCCTAAGTAGGGAGGCCCAGACTTCCCTCTCCCCAGCCACTTGGAGCAGCTCCTCCGGGGGAATCCCAAGGCGTTCCCAGGCCAGCCGAGAAACATAGTCCCTCCAGCGCGTCCTGGGTCTTCCTCTGGGTCTCCTCCCGGTGGGACATGCCCGGAACACCTCACCAGGGAGGCGTCCAGGAGGCATCCTAACCAGATGCCCGAGCCACCTCAACTGGCTCCTCTCGATGTGGAGAAGCAGCGGCTCTACTCCGAGTCCCTCCCGGATGACTGAGCTTCTCACCCTATCTCTAAGGGAGAGTCCAGCCACCCTGCGGAGAAAACTCATTTCAGCCGCTTGTATCCGAGATCTTGTTCTTTCGGTCATAACCCAAAGCTCATGACCATAGATGAGGGTGGGAACGTAGATCGATCGGTAAATTGAGAGCTTTGCCTTTTGACTCAGCTCTCTCTTCACCACGACAGACCGGTACAGCGCCCGCTTCACTGCGGACGCTGCACCTATCCGCCTATCGATCTCACGCTCCAGTTTTCCCTCATTCGTGAACAAGACCCGAGATACTTAAACTCCTCCACTTGGGGCAGGACCTCCTCCCCGACCCGGAGAGGGCATGCTACCCTTTTCCGGCTCAAGACCATGGCCTCGGATTTGGAGGAACTGATCCTCATCCCGGCCGCATCACACTCGGCTGCAAACCGCTCCAGTGAAAGTTGTAAATCACGAACTGATGAAGCCAGTAGGACCACATCATCTGCAAAAAACAGAGAAGCGATTCTAAGGTCACCAAAACGGATCCTCTCAACACCTTGGCTGCGCCTAGAAATTCTGTCCATAAAAGTTATGAACAGAATCGGTGACAAAGGGCAACCTTGGCGGAGTCCAACTCTCACCGGAAACGAGCCTGACTTACTGCCGGCAATGCGGACCAAGCTCTGACACCGGTCGTACAGGGACCTAACAGCCCTTATCAAAGGGCCTGGTACCCCATACTCCCGGAGTACCCCCCACAGAACCCCCCGAGGGACGCGGTCGAATGCCTTCTCCAAGTCCACAAAGCACATGTAAACTGGTTGGGCAAACTCCCACGCACCCTCCAGGACCCTGCTGAGGGTGTAGAGCTGGTCCAGTGTTCCACGACCAGGACGAAAACCACACTGCTCCTCCTGAATCCGAGGTTCGACTATCCGATGGACCCTCCTCTCCAGAACCCCTGAATAGACCTTACCAGGGAGGCTTAAGAGTGTGATCCCCCTATAGTTGGAACACACCCTACGGTCCCCCTTTTTGAATAGGGGAACCACCACCCCAGTCTGCCAATCCAAGGGAACTGCCCCCGATGTCCACGCGATATTGCAGAGTCGCGTAAGCCAACACAACCCTACAACATCCAGAGCCCTAAGGAACTCCGGGCGAATCTCATCCACCCCCGGAGCCTTGCCACCGCGGAGCTTTTTAACCACCTCGGCGACCTCAGCACCAGAGATCGGAGAACCCGACCCAAAGTCCCCAGGCTCTGCTTCCTCAGTGGAAGACGTGCCAGTAGGATTGAGGAGGTCTTCGAAGTATTCCGCCCACCGACTCACAACATCCCGAGTTGAGGTCAGCAGCACGCCACCTCCACCATAAATGGTGTTGGTCTCGTACCTCTTTCCCCCCCTGAGACGCCGGATGGTGGACCAGAATCGCCTCGAAGCCGTACGGAAGTCATTCTCCATGGCCTCTCCGAACTCCTCCCACGCCCGAGTTTTTGCCTCAGCAACCACCCGAGCCGCATGCCGCTTGGACTGCCGGTACCTATCAGCTGCTTCCGGGGTCCCACAAGCCAAAAAGGCCCAATAGGACTCCTTCTTCAGCCTGACAGCATCCCTCACTGCCGGTGTCCACCACCGGGTTCGAGGGTTGCCACCACGACAGGCACCAACAACCTTGCGGCCACAGCTCCGATAAGCTGCCTCGACAATAGAGGCGCGGAACACGGCCCACTCGGACTCCATGTCCCCCGCCTCCCTCGGAACGTGTTCAAAGCTCTCCCGGAGGTGGGAGTTAAAGCTCCGTCTTACGGGAGACTCTGCCAGACGTTCCCAGCAGACCCTCACAATACGTTTGGGTCTGCCAGGTCTGACCGGCATCCTCCCCCACCATCGGAGCCAACTCACCACCAGGTAGTGGTCAGTTGACAGCTCCGCCCCTCTCTTCACCCGAGTGTCCAAGACATGCGGCCGCAGATCAGATGAGACGACAACAAAGTCGATCATCGAACTGCGACCTAGGGTGTCCTGGTGCCAAGAGCACATATGGACACCCTTATGCTTAAACATGGTGTTCGTTATGGACAATCCATGACGAGCACAGAAGTCCAATAACAGAACACCACTCTGGTTCAGATCAGGGGGGCCGTTCCTCCCAACCACACCCCTCCAGGTCTCACTGTCATTGCCCACGTGAGCGTTGAAGTCCCCCAGTAGAACAAGGGAGTCCCCAGGAGGCGCACTCTCCAATACCCCCTCCAAGGACTCCAAAAAGGGTGGGTAGTCTGAGCTGCCGTTTGGTGCATAGGCACAAACAACAGTCAGAGCCCGTCCCCCCACACGTAGGAGAAGGGAGGCTACCCTCTCGTTCACCGGGGTGAACCCCAACGTACAGGCACCAAGATGGGGGGCAACCAGCCCCCGAACTTAACCCAGTCCAACCAACTTAACACAATCCACCAACCCAGTCCAACCAAGTTAACCCAATCCACCAACCCAGTCCAACCAATTTAACACAATCTAACAACCCAGTCCAACCAATTTAACACAATCTAACAACCCAGTCCAACCAATTTAACACAATCAATCAACCCAGCCCAACCAATTTAACACAATGTAACAACCCAGTCCAACCAATTTAACACAATCCAACAACCCAGCCCAACCAACTTAACATAATCCAACCCAGTCCAACCAACTTAACACAATCCACCAACCCAGTCCAACCAACTTAACCCAATCCACTAACCCAGTCTAACCAACTTAACACAATTAACAACCCAGTCCAACCAACTTAACCCAATCTAACAATCCAGTCCAACCAACTTAACACAATCTAACAACCCAGTCCAACCAACTTATCACAATCTAACAACCCAGTCCAACCAACTTAACACAATCCAACAACCCAGTTCAACCAACTTAACACAATCTAACAACCCAGTCCAACCAACTTAACACAATCTAACAACCCAGTCCAACCAACTTAACACAATCTAACAACCCAGTCCAACCAACTTATCACAATCTAACAACCAAGTCCAACCAACTTAACCTAATCTACCAACCCTGTCCAACCAACTTAACACAATCTAACAACCCAGTCCAACCAACTTAACCCAATCTAACAACCCAGTCCAACCAACTTAACCCAATCTAACAACCCAGTCCAACCAACTTAACCCAATCAAACAACCCAGTCCAACCAACTTAACACAATCTAACAACCCAGTCCAACCAACTTAACCCAATCTAACAACCCAGTCCAACCAACTTAACCCAATCAAACAACCCAGTCCAACCAACTTAACACAATCTAACAACCCAGTCCAACCAACTTAACACAATCAAACAACCCAGTCCAACCAACTTAACACAATCTAACAACCCAGTCCAACCAACTTAACCCAATCTAACAACCCAGTCCAACCAACTTAACACAATCAAACAACCCAATCCAACCAACTTAACACAATCTAACAACCCAGTCCAACCAACTTAACACAATCAAACAACCCAATCCAACCAACTTAACACAATCTAACAACCCAGTCCAACCAATTTAACACAATCTAACAACCCAGTCCAACCAACTTAACACAATCTAACAACCCAGTCCAACCAACTTAACACAATCCACCAACCTAGTCCAATCAACTTAACCCAATCAAACAACCCAGTCCAACCAACTTAACACAATCAAACAACCCAGTCCAACCAACTTAACCCAAACTAACAACCCAGTCCAACCAACTTAACCCAATCGAACAACCCAGTCCAACCAACTTAACACAATCTAACAACCCAGTCCAACCAACTTAACACAATCCAACAACCCAGTCCAACCAACTTAACACAATCTAACAACCCAGTCCAACCAACTTAACCCAATCCACCAACCCAGTCCAACCAACCTAACACAATCAAGCAACCCAGTCCAACCAACTTAACACAATCTAACAACCCAGTCCAACCAACTTAACCCAATCCACCAACTCAGTCCAACCAACTTAACCCAATCCACCAACCCAGTCCAACTAAGTTAACCAAATCCACCAACCCAGTCCAACCAACTTAACCCAATCCATCAACCCAGTCCAACCAACATAACCCAATCTACCAACCCAGTCCAACCAACTTAACCCAACCAATTTAACACAACCTAACAACCCAGTCCAACCAACTTAGCCCAATCCACCAACCCAGTCCAACCAATTTAACACAATCAACCAACCCAGCCCAACCAACTTAACACAATCCAACAACCCAACCCAACCAACTTAACACAATCCACCAACCCAGTCCAACCAACTTAACACAATCCACCAACCCAGTCCAACCAACTTAACACAATCCACCAACCCAGTCCAACCAACTTAACACAATCCACCAACCCAGTCCAACCAACTTAACACAATCCACCAACCCAGTCCAACCAACTTAACACAATCCACCAACCCAGTCCAACCAACTTAACACAATCCACCAACCCAGTCCAACCAACTTAACACAATCCACCAACCCAGTCCAACCAACTTAACACAATCCACCAACCCAGTCCAACCAACTTAACACAATCCACCAACCCAGTCCAACCAACTTAACACAATCTAACAACCCAGTCCAACCAACTTAACACAATCCACCAACCCAGTCCAACCAACTTAACACAATCTAACAACCCAGTCAAAGTCAAAGTCAACTTTATTGTCAGAACTGCAATAAGTACAGGACATACACAGAATTGAAATTGCGTTTCTCTCAGTCCCTCGGTGCAACAGTACTGTAACCATTTAAACACTAAAACACTGAAACATTTAATAAACATAAGCATAAAATAGTAAAAGTGTAACACTGTCCTGAGTTTTTGCATAGTAGTATAAAAGTATGAAAATTTACACCAACACTAAAACACTAAACATTTAATGAACATAAGCATAAAATGAAATAATAAAAGTGTAATACTGTCCTGAGTTTTTGCATAGTAGTATAAAAAAGTATAAAAAGTATATCTATAAAATAAACTGAAGGTTCTAGCATTGACATTTGCAAAGAGTGGCAAAGCAGCATATGAGTTAATGTACACAGTATATGTATGAGGTAGTTGATGTTGGTATAGAGGCAAAGTGGCATATGCAGTAAGGCACATTGGGCATCCTTAAATAAGGCTGGTCAGAGAATACTGTATATGTATCAGCAGTAGTGTAGATATAAAAGTAGTGTAAATGTAAACAGTAGTAATAAATGTAAACAGTAGTAATAAATGTAAACCGTATTAATAAATGTAAACAGTAGTATGACTATAGGCAGTGATGTAATACAAACATTAGTGCAAATATGAGAAGTAGTGCAAACTGAATGAGTACATGACCGAGAGTTTAGTGAATAACCCGTTTGATGACACAGGGTCCAGTGTTAAAAACTTTGTGTTGTGTGGTAATGTGTGAGAAAGTTTTTTGTGTTAAGGCAGTTCAAATGGGAGGGGAGGCAGAGCAGGCAGAGTGTTTAGCATTCTGACTGCCTGATGAACAGAGCTGTCTCTCAGTCTGCTGGTTCGAGCCTGGAGACTCCTCAGTCTCCTCCCTGATGGCAGCAGTCTTTCCGAGTGAGGCGGTTAGTCCTGCAGTGAGGGGAAGGAGGTGCCAACGATCTTCTCAGCTGCTCTCACGATGCACTGGAATATATATATGTATATACATATATATATATACATATATATATATATATATACACATATATATATATATACACACACACACATATATATATATATATATATATAATTTCTGTATGCGCATGTTTGCTTATATTACTACCTTGAAATACTTAGCTCATTCAAATTCACCCTGCTACATCGTTATATTCAACCATGTTGTTTACTGTCTCTCTTCAAGACATTGTGAATATTATAATTACTTTTTCACTTTGCATGCTTTTAGTATTGTTTGTTTGTTCTTTGATTTTTAGCAAGTCAAATCAGTTCTTCTCCTGAGCATTTCATTGTACAGTACTGTTAACTCTGTGTTAACCTGTACAGTATATGACAAACAACTTGAACTTTATGGGAGTTCCCCTCAGTTCTTGGTGAACATGGACAGCAGAGCAGCTCAGTCATGGACCAGAAACACATCAGGAGGTCAGATGATGCAAACCTGGGAAAAAAACCAAACAATAAATGTTCATATTTACCTACACAACATAATTTTTTTTTTAAAAACTGAGAACTCTTTATGAGAGTTGTGCTTTAAAAATAAATTACATCTCAGGAAATGAAATGTTTAATTGAAGTGAAACAGTTCTGGTTTCATATTAAAGAAAACTGCAGAGAATATTTCAGAGGTGTAACACCGCTGAAGTTACTAAGTAAGAGTATACAAACATCTTTAGAGATTAGAAAACATGTTAGAATCTGAATATTATTTTAAAAGTATGTAGTTACAAACTTCTATCAAATCACTCATCACTCCAATATTAAATCTACAAGTGCAGGGTGTGGAGTCGAGTGATAACAGTGTTTCTTACTGAGAGCTGTTGTGTTCTCCTCCTCCTCGCTGTTCTCTCTGCTGCTTCTCCCAAAGCCCCGGTCATGGAAGTGGAAGGGAGAATTATTCCACTGGAACAATGCAGGTACAGCTCATTTTTAACCACTGTCTTCTTGTTTCTGATGCTGGCTCTTGAATATTCTGAGGTTTAAAACGCCGGCTACAAACCCGAGTGTTAGCTAGGCTAACTCGGTTAGTAGTTAACTGTGGCATTAAATGTAAAAAACTAAGCGCTCCATTGTCCCTGCTATTCACTGGACACAACGGCACACAACAAAACTCTCTTGTTGTACCAGTAGCTCACAGATAATTTACCTTTTGTGTCTTTTTCATGGCCTAGTTCTAGGAGCTAACGCTAAAAACAACAGCAGTAGGTAGGAGCCGGACGTGATCGACGTGGCTGAAATTTTTACGGAAGTACGTCACCACTACCCGTGGCATGTAGTCCATTGCCTGGTTGTGTGTGTGCAGGTTGATGTACCGGCAGGCGACTTGTTAATACATCAGCGATTACCCTCTTGTGTGTGTGCTAGAGGAGCTGAATCTCATGTGATGATTATAAATGCATGTAATTTAGAAATAAAATGTTACTATGATGATCCATCCATCCATCCATTTTCGTCCGCTTATCCGGGGTCGGGTCGCGGGGGTAGCAGCCTAAGTAGGAAGGTCCAGACTTCCCTCTCCCCAGCCACTTGGAGCAGCTCCTCTGGGGGAATCCCAAGGCGTTCCCAGGCCAGCCGAGAAACATAGTCCCTCCAGCGTGTCCTGGGTCTTCCTCTGGGTCTCCTCCCGGTGGGACATGCCCGGAACACCTCACCAGGGAGGCGTCCAGGAGGCATCCTAACCAGATGCCCGAGCCACCTCAACTGGCTCCTCTCGATGTGGAGAAGCAGCGGCTCTACTCCGAGTCCCTCCCGGATGACTGAGCTTCTCACCCTATCTCTAAAGGCTGAGTTAGACTTTCGCTTTGGTCCGCAGGCTGGAGCGCGCGCGCCGCGCGTGCACTCAGCCGTGCGGCAAAATGAGTTTATAGTTTCGCCTCTGTGTTTATGGTTGACGCACGGCGGCGCATGGCAAAGTGCTGTTCTTTTACCGACCAGCAGGTGGCAGTACCCTCTCAAACCTGTGCATATGTTACAAGAAAGGGTGTAGAAGAAGAAATCTACCGTAGAAGAAGAACTGTTTGACGTCAGAACACAAACAAAATGGCTTCCCGCTCGCTTCTTGAACTGTCTTTATTAGAGGAGCAAATTATAATTGAACAACAGATGTTGTGTCTTGCAATTTTAATGAGACGAAGAAGACGCAGAAGGAGATGGTATGTTCGGCCATTACACTCTCAGAGACGTACTGATGGGGAATATACCATACTGGTGAAGCAGATGCGGAGGCACAATGACGAGCAAATGCACTTCAGTTACTTCCGCATGTCTGCAGGCAGATTTGATGACCTGCTACATCGTATTTCGCCTTTTATGCAACATGGAAGGACCCACAGCAGTCCTGTGACATTACCCGAGTGTTTGGCAGTGACTTTAAGAATCCTGGCTTCAGGTAGCAACCAGAAAAGTGTAGCAGCCAGCTACAAACTTGGTGCAACTACAGTTTCCCTGATAGTGTCTGAGGTGTGCCAAGCTATCTGGAACGCCCTGAAGTCAGACTTTGTGTCCATGCCAAAAGGTCAGGAGTGGGCAGAAATAGCACGTGAGTTTTGGAGAGTCTGGAATTTCCCGAACTGTTTAGGCTGTGTGGATGGAAAACACGTGCAGATGAAAGCACCGCCAAATGCAGGGAGTGACTACTTCAATTACAAAGGAACTCACTCTATTGTGCTGATGGCGGTGTGTGATGCCAAATACCGCTTCACCATGGTGGATATAGGCTCATATGGCCGTGAAAGTGATGGTGGCATCTTCCAGAGCTGTGAATTTGGTTCACGGCTTCTTCGTGGGACCCTGGACTTGCCCAGACCTGACGACCTGCCTGGCACCAACATCAAAGTCCCTCACGTGTTCCTCGGAGATGCAGCCTTCCCATTACATGTGAACATGATGCGCCCTTATCCAGGTACTGTATGTTGTATTTGTGTAATGTATCCGTTATATAGTTTGCTACTAGGAGTAACACATATTGATCGAAACACAAGTGTTCATCTTGCAGGTACCAACCTTGATGATGGGCGCAAAATCTACAACTACCGGCATTCAAGAGCGCGGCGTGTCATCAAAAATACGTTTGGCATCCTGGCAGCACGCTGGCGGATCTTTTGTCGCCCCATAGAGTTCCACCCTGATAAGACTGTGGACGTGGTGAAGGCGTGTGTGGCTCTGCACAACTTTTTGGTTCACACAGATTCAACAAACTCAGCAGTATCCAGGTACATCCCGTCCAGTTTTGTCGATGGGGCTACAGCAGCCGGGGACCTCGTGCCAGGTGAATGGAGAAGAGAGGTGCAGGGGGACAGCCTTTTGGCGCCAGGACGACTCTCAGCTGCACGTGCGTCAAGGGCAGCAATTGGTGTCCGAAATGACCTGAAGGGTTTCTTTCAGACCCCGCAGGGTCTTGTACCCTGGCAGGACGCGGTGGTACGGAGAGGATGCTTACAGTGAAAGTTACTCTGTAGTATCCTTTATTTCACCAGGAGTGTGAAGTGGAATGTGTAGAAACCTGTAGAGATAGTGTTTTGATTTAAATGTGTTCCAAGAATTGCATGCTTTCTGAAAATAATTGATAAATGTGTAATTATGCCTTACAAATGTATCATTTGAATGAACTTTCAAAAATAAAACCACAACAATACTTTGTATTTTTTTATGGACAAGCATCAATGAAGATATTGAGGAAAAACCACGTAAAAATACCCTGATGCACTTAAAAATCTAATTTTGATCCTGGTACTTAGTAATGTTTGTTTATTTCCAAATTTGACATGTTGATATGAAAATATGTTTTGTGCTTTCCACTTTAGATTGATAAAACTTTACTCACTTACATTACAACCTAAATGTGGCTTAATCCTATTTTAATAATACAGGGTCAAAGTCAAAAGTCAAAGTCAACTTTATTGTAAAAACTGCAATATGTACAGGACATACACAGTATTGAAATTGCATAAACAAGCATAAAATGAAATAACAAAAGTGTGATACTGTCCTGAGTACAGGTATATGCATAGTA
>JBBPBX010058695.1:0-22014 GCA_038048925.1 Garcialebias charrua | reverse complement strand
TCATGTTGCTGCTGATCTGTTTCATGTTGCTGCTGATCTGTTTCATGTTGCTGCTGATCTGTTTCATGTTGCTGCTGATCTGTTTCATGTTGCTGCTGATCTGTTTCATGTTGCTGCTGATCTGTTTCATGTTGCTGCTGATCTGTTTCATGTTGCTGCTGATCTGTTTCATGTTGCTGCTGATCTGTTTCATGTTGCTGCTGATCTGTTTCATGTTGCTGCTGATCTGTTTCATGTTGCTGCTGATCTGTTTCATGTTGCTGCTGATCTGTTTCATGTTGCTGCTGATCTGTTTCATGTTGCTGCTGATCTGTTTCATGTTGCTGCTGATCTGTTTCATGTTGCTGCTGATCTGTTTCATGTTGCTGCTGATCTGTTTCATGTTGCTGCTGATCTGTTTCATGTTGCTGCTGATCTGTTTCATGTTGCTGCTGATCTGTTTCATGTTGCTGCTGATCTGTTTCATGTTGCTGCTGATCTGTTTCATGTTGCTGCTGATCTGTTTCATGTTGCTGCTGATCTGTTTCATGTTGCTGCTGATCTGTTTCATGTTGCTGCTGATCTGTTTCATGTTGCTGCTGATCTGTTTCATGTTGCTGCTGATCTGTTTCATGTTGCTGCTGATCTGTTTCATGTTGCTGCTGATCTGTTTCATGTTGCTGCTGATCTGTTTCATGTTGACAAATGATTGAAACATCTGGAGAACTTGATGTTAAAGTTTCACCTGGACCTTCAAGATCAAGTGAATAAATCAATAGAAGTGAAATGAATCAAAAGGTGATGAAGAGCCACTAGAAGAAGATGAAGAGCTGCAGGTGTTTGACCCCGGGGTCACATGGTCCAGCAGCTGCTCAGACACTTCATTGATCTTCTGTCATGACTAATAGTTGTTGTTGCAGCACAAACACAAGTGTTGCTTTGAAAGCAGCAACGTGTTGCTGTGATGTTGCTCTCCTCTCTCCACACCTCCTGTGTGTTGTGTGTGAAACATGTTCACACAACAACTAACTGTGGCTGCTTCACATCTGCCTTCACATCTGCTCTGGAGCTCATTTACAGCTCAGTGCTGCCACCTGCTGGATCCACTCACAAACTACATGCAGGAACATCTGCAAACATCTGGCTTCACCATCCAGCTGATGTTCATCTGTGCACTCTGAGTTCACATTTCACTCTTTTGATCCATCAGCATCATTTTTAGGACTTCTTCTCATTTGCTCATGTTCCATCACATGACCTGTCTGAGGACTTTCCTTTCACTCAGACATGGACAAAACATGATCACCCTTTCATTAATGTCCACTTACAGGACCTGCTGCTTGTTTGTTTGTTTGTGTAAACAATGCTGCAGGTAAATACAGGTAGTCCCCGACTTACGAGCGCTCTTACTTACGAGGTCCCGGACTTACGAGTATGCATCTCATAAAAAAAAAAACTTTTTTTTTTAAAAATAAATGAAAATGAATACATGTACAGTACTGTACAGTCACCAAGCACTTAGCCTATCCTAACACAGTTTTTAAAGATGAAGGAGTGAGTTGAATTGTCTCCCTTTCACATAAAGGGAGCTAGCTCCCTTTATGGGAATGGAGCCTGCAGGGAGGAGGGAGACAATTCAACTGACTCCTTCATCTTTAAAAACTGTGTTAGGATAGGCTAAGTGCTTGGTGACTGTACAGTACTGTACATTTATCTATTTATAAATAAAAAACAATAAAAAATAAAAATACTGTATATACTGTATATTTTTAATAAATAGATAAATGTACAGTACTGTACAGTCACCAAGCACTTAGCCTATCCTAACACAGTTTTTAAAGATGAAGGAGTCAGTTGAATTGTCTCCCTCCTCCCTGCAGGCTCCATTCCCAAAAAGGGAGCTAGCTCCCTTTATGTGAAAGGGAGACAATTCAACTCATTCCTTCATCTTTAAAAACGGTGTTAGGATAGGCTAAGTGCTTGGTGACTGTCCAGTACTGTACCCTCCTCCTCACACTGAACATCTGTCACTGTGAATCCACTTGAAAGATTTCTGTTTCTTGAAGGAGCTCTTCAAACTGATGTTCACCCACCCTTACACCATCAGGGTACAATCCGTTTGGAGGTGAGTACCATTTTACACCTTTCCATTCCATAATTTATCTTTTGAGTACATGACACGTTTCTTCATGTGCTATGTTTGCGGCCTGCAGCGTTGCTTCGTTGTGGCCCCACATAAGGTCGTGGCGTTTTCATCTGTTGCTGATCAACGTTAGTTTGTGTTGTAGTTGCGTTTAAATGCTAAAAATCTAGTGTTTCTTATGAACACCGCAGAGTGTGTGAACTCTTATGAACTCGGATAATGAATACCGCAACATCAAAACCCAATGGAGACTAGCTGGAGCTAATTTTAGCTGTTGTACTGGTTTATGATGTTTTAGACACGGTGTTCTTTTGCTGCAAATAATGTTATGGTATTTATAAAATAATATATACTTGGTGAATGAATATCATGGTCATCAGCTCTGTGCAGCAGTATTTTGCACTGGGTCATCTGTTTGACAGATCAACAAGGTGATAAAACAGTAATGTTTCTCAATTGTTTGTTTGTAAGGTGATTAAAAATGTGTTGTTGTTTTTTAGCTCCATGAGGTGTTCCACATCCAGGGAATCTCTGAGCTGTGCTTCACAGACATCAAGCTTGATTGGAGACATGTTGACATGTCACGTTGGAGGTGACATGAGAGCTGATTCACCAGGTATTCATGTTTTATTTATTACAGGTACTCCGATTGACCTATTAGACTTTTATTATGGCGGACATTATATAAAAACAAATGTTTTTAAAAAGTCTATGCAACATTAATTCTTGTTTATTTGTTCATTGCTATCTGTCCCAACATTTTGGGGATTTGTTGACACTGTGAAATATTGAATCAACATTTTTCTCCATTAAAATGTTACATTTACTCAGATTAAACTTTTGATCTTTTTTTTTCATTCATTCAACCTTTATTTATACAGGCTAGCCTTGTTGAGTCACGGGGGCTCATTTACAAGAGGGACCTGTCTCACTCACACCAAACAACCATCCACTCTCACACTCACACCTAGGGTCAATTTAGAGTCACCAATCAGCCTAACAAGCATGTTTTTTGGTCTGTGGGAGGAAACCGGAGTACCCGGAGGAAACCCACGCATGCACGGGGAGAACATGCAAACTCCACCCAGAAAGGCCCCGGACCGGGATTTGAACCGACAACCTTCTCGCTGAGAGGCAGCAGCTCTACCAGTTGTGCCACCGTGCTGCCCGATCTGTCATCTATTTTCTATTATGTGATCTTTCCTCTGTTCAGGACTGCAAATATCCAGGGCCGGGATGGAGTGAGTGGGAAGTCCACTGCTGAGACGTGTCCCTGGTTTGTCCTCATGCATGAGGCAAAAAATAAATAAATAAACAAATTGATAACCAAAACTAGTTGTTTATGATTCATTTTATTAACAGTAAGTTAATTCAAAACAGCAAAAGGTTCTGTGTCGTGTCAGCCCTGCAAATACAGTACATGGGATACCACCCCAGCTCCTCTGGATGGACGCAGTGGACAGAAGAATGAGCAGTCCCAACCACCTTCAGGATGCTGCACCTGTCAGCCAGAAACAAACACCAGGGTCTCAGCTGTAGCACCCAACATTGTCGTGGATGCAGGTCTCAGGAGATGAAGCAGCTCTGGCCGAGACTCTCTGCATCATCATCCTGGCTGCAATTACTCTGCGTGGCTGCTGGGTGCTTGAGTCATCACAGTTATCTGAAAAAAAACATTTTAAAGGACAGTATTGTTAAATTCATTGCAATTGGTTTGGTTTGCATTAAAAAATAACAAATATAACAAATATATATCATACAAGCTTATAGAATGTTTCTAAACACGGATCTTTGGAAACCAAATAAAACATTTTACCACTGTTTAGTGCTAATAAACAATGTGTGTTTAGTTCTGGGTTGCATAACAAAAATAAGCCAAAGCATCAAACAAAACGAGGGTAGAAGAAATCAATATTTTAAAATAAAATTTATTATGAAACGTTACTTTTGTAAGTGCTAAGTATTAAGATGTGGCGAATTAAAGTCACTGCAGCTGGCCTACAACACTGTTGTAATCCAAACAACGACAATAACACAGCCGTACACCGCATGCCATGCAGCTAAACACAGGTTTTTAATGTGTTCTGTGTTCAGAAGCATATGCTTAAGCTGTGTGTGTGTGATTAAATACACGCAACAACATTTTACAACTGTTATTTTAGTACAAGTTTAGGTATTTACTTACTGAAGATGCGACTATCCGCCATTTTGAAATCTAAACTTGGGGAGGGGTGGGAGTTTACCACTAGAGGGGGCGTGAACACAGGACAACCCCCAACCTCCTCCCCTGCTTGACTCTCGACACGCCCATTTTGAGGGAAATTTTGAATCTGGCCTGGGGGAGGAGTTACCGTTTCACTCTGTGTTGAGGGCCACTTTAAGAGAGAAACGTTTCATCTTCCATCCAGAGGACTTCATCAGTCTGTGGCCTGCCAACCAGATCTGTCCCATAAGTAGCTTCATTGCTGTGTTTCAAGCCAACCTCCTGTTGGATTCTCAGAAGCTTTTAACACGAGCAAAAGGACTCATCTGTCCAAAACAATCAATCATCATTATAACAATCAAATGTTTTAGGTCAGATGGCCCACTTGCTACTCACAGAAACAGCCTGAGGACACCAAGGCCAAAATGGTTCAGAAAAAAGGTTGTAAGCTATAAAGTACAAATATTAAAACTATTTTTAAAATATATATTTTTAACTTTTCCTTGTAGAACATGAACACGTCTTCCAGAATATAATAATCTGGTCTGACTTCAGAGACAAAAATATTCAAACGCAAAGCTGATTTGTCAAATATTAAGAACCAAATCATCTCTGAAAGAGCTAAATACAGGGAGACAGAAGGACTCTAGCTAAAAGAACATCATTGCTGGACAACGTGTCCCACCCCATGCATGAAGCTGTTGCTGAACTGGAGAGCTCCTTCAGTGACAGATGACTGCATCCTAAAGGAGCGTTACTGCAGCTCTTTCCTCCAGCAGCTGTTAGCCTCTACAACCATCACTGCTCCCAACAAACTCTATAAGTATTAAATACATGCTGACCTTTGCTAAAACACACACTCTGCCTGTAATATTGTCAATAGTCTGCCACTCTCACTGTTCTAATACATATTGAATATTGTTTATCTTATTTCTTTATATATTGTTTTTACCATTTCAGGAACTTTTTGTGTGAACCTTTTTATCTGTTGCTGCTGTTGCACTTGAATTTCCCATCTGTGGGACAATAAAGGCTGTTTCTATTCTATTCTATTGTAAATGTTGGTGTGTGACTGTAGTGAATAAGACAGATCAAACCTGACCAAATGAAACGTGGCTGTAAACTAAATGATCAAATTAAAGCTTTGCTGCCTTCAGGTGACGACTAAACTAAAGAACATTAGAAGGTTTCAGAGTTGAATCCTTTAAATGGAAGTCTGATTCATGAGCATGGAGAGTGGAAATAATTCTTCTACATTTCATAGACCTACCTGTCTCTGGCCAGATGTCGTTGCTTTACATCTGGATGATTTCTATCCAACAAACTAAACATTAATGAAGACAAACTTCATCTCTACCAACACCAGCCAGTTCTTCTTGACATCAGTTCCACAAAGAACTGATCCTGGTTCAGATCTACAGAAAGAATCCTGTGGAGGAGACTGCAAGAAATGTTTAATAAACCACTGAATCCAGTTACATTTAACAAAATAAATCTAAACCAACAAAAGCACCAGGTGATGTTTAAAAGTTGTCTGTAATGAAGAGGAGACCAAGAAGCATCCATCAGCAGCACCACTAATGTCCTACAGGACAGAGCAGTAATGTCCTACAGGACAGAGCAGTAATGTCCTACAGGACAGAGCAGTAATGTCCTACAGGACAGAGCAGTAATGTCCTACAGGACAGAGCAGTAATGTCCTACAGGACAGAGCAGTAATGTCCTACAGGACAGAGCAGTAATGTCCTACAGGACAGAGCAGTAATGTCCTACAGGACAGAGCAGTAATGTCCTACAGGACAGAGCAGTAATGTCCTACAGGACAGAGCAGTAATGTCCTACAGGACAGAGCAGTAATGTCCTACAGGACAGAGCAGTAATGTCCTACAGGACAGAGCAGTAATGTCCTACAGGACAGAGCGGTAATGTCCTACAGGACAGAGCAGTAATGTCCTACAGGACAGAGCAGTAATGTCCTACAGGACAGAGCGGTAATGTCCTACAGGACAGAGCGGTAATGTCCTACAGGACAGAGCGGTAATGTCCTACAGGACAGAGCAGTAATGTCCTACAGGACAGAGCGGTAATGTCCTACAGGACAGAGCGGTAATGTCCTACAGGACAGAGCGGTAATGTCCTACAGGACAGAGCGGTAATGTCCTACAGGACAGAGCGGTAATGTCCTACAGGACAGAGCAGTAATGTCCTACAGGACAGAGCAGTAATGTCCTACAGGACAGAGCAGTAATGTCCTACAGGACAGAGCAGTAATGTCCTACAGGACAGAGCAGTAATGTCCTACAGGACAGAGCAGTAATGTCCTACAGGACAGAGCAGTAATGTCCTACAGGACAGAGCAGTAATGTCCTACAGGACAGAGCAGTAATGTCCTACAGGACAGAGCAGTAATGTCCTACAGGACAGAGCAGTAATGTCCTACAGGACAGAGCAGTAATGTCCTACAGGACAGAGCAGTAATGTCCTACAGCAGAGGTCTCCATCCCTGGTCCTCATGGTCCACTGTCCCACATGTTTTAGATGTTTCCCTGCTTCAACACATCTGGCTGACATGAAGGAGTCGTTTACAGCTTCTGCTGAACTTGATGACATTCTGAGTGGGTCATTCAATGATTTGAATCAGGTGTGTTGAAGCAGGAAATCAGCTAAAACCTGCAGGACAGTGGACCATGAGGACCAGGGTTGGGGACGTCTGTCTTGCAGGACAGACCTGCAGCAGATCCACAAGCTGCTTCTCTTGTTGTCGGGAGCTGCAGGTCACATCAACACATTTCACTGCACTCTCTTTTTTTACTACTTTTCACCAGAGTTCCCAAATGAATGAATTCCAACAATGAACATTTGTCTTGTGTCAAACAGTTGATCAAACAGCTGGACAGATGTTTGCTGTCACTGTCTAAACATGTGCACTTTGGAAACTGTTTGCTAAACATACTGAAGTTTGAATGTGACGTTTGGACACTTCACTGTTTGCAGTTTGATCAAACACTAATTCCTGTTCTTTCATGCAGTTTCTCTCTTGTTGCCGTCAGTTTCAAGTGGGTTTACTGTGACATCAAGTTCCTGCAGGTCCTGATTGCTGAGTGGGCAGAAACTGCAACGTGTCTGACGTGTTGCTGCTGAGGCCGGTCTTCCTGCAGGTCAAGCTGCTGGATTGTTGAGCAGCAGAGGATTTACATAAAACAAGAAACAATTAAACACTCATTTCTACTCTCTCTCATCTTTAGGCCTTTTCCCTTATTTAAAGTTCTTCAGCAACATTTGTTTTTTACTCATTTTTCAAATTCAAGATCTTTTTATTGAAATTTTTTTTTCCTCCAACAAAAAAAACACATCATTAAACAGCAAAGATGACAATGAAACATCCGTATGTAACCATTGGTGAAGACACCATCAAACCTAGTCAATCTGAGCTGCAACATGTACACCCTAATCCACACCAAAGGAAAAAAAAATAAAACAAATAAAATAAAATAATCCCTACCCAATCACTGCCATAAGGAAAGGGAAAAAATAAATAAAAGGTAAAATAGCCAATAGACTGCATTAACCTGAATGAGTAGTGTTGTCAAAGAGACTGGAATAAATTCAGGAAAGGTCCCCAAACATTCTCAAATTTACCCTCTTTCTGTTGGAGTGTGAATCTGATTTTCTCCAGCTTTAAACAGGACATGATGTCAGCCAACCACTGAGCGTGAGTGGGTGGAGACGGTTCTTTCCACCTTAGCAAAATAGCTCGTCTGGCCAGGAGAGAGGTGAACGATATTACATGTTGTTGGTTTTTATTTAGGTTTGTCATGCCCTCTACAAGACCAAACAGAGCAATCAGTGGGTCAGGGTTCAGACGTGTATCTAGTACACGTGATAAAGTCTGAAAGATTTCCCGCCAATATTTGTTCAGAGATGGGCAAAACCAAAACATATGGGAGAGAGAGGCTTCAGCATGTTTGCATCTCACACAGTATGGGCTGACATCAGGATACATAGAGGACAATTTCAGTTTAGAGATGTGAGCTCTGTGCACCACTTTAAATTGTATTAGACAATGTCTAGCACAGAGAGAACTGGAGCTCACCAGTTTGAGTATGGAGGTCCAAGAGTCCTCTGAAATAGAGGAGCCGAGATCCTCTTCCCAAGCAGCTTTGATTTTATCTGAGGAAGCACGCTTCAAATCCAATAGTTTACTGTAAATGAATGAAATGGACTGTTTTTTATTTGGGTCTAAAGAAAGAATAGTGTCAACAATACTGCTATCAGTTGAAATGGAGAGGTTGGACAAATGAAGAGTAATAAAGAGTCAGAGTCAGAGAGTCAGAGAGTCTTTATTGTCATTTGCACCGCATGTGGTACATGTGATGAAAACGAGATTATGTACACGGGGTCCCAGTTACATCCAACAACAAATGCAAGAGAAAAACAGTAATAACATCTAGAATTAACTAAGAAAAACATCAACTAGTAATACACTAAGCCTAATATAGTGGGAATAAACAGCAGCACGAACATGAGTTTGTATGAGCAGATGGTCACAGATGAACACAGATGAACACAGATGAACACAGCAACAAGAAAACAGATCAGCATCAGCACAATGTGATATTTTGCAGTGTTTATTTTTTATTTTATTTTTATTTATTCATGAGTCTAACAGCCTCAGGGTAGAAGCTGTTCCTCAGTCTAGTGGTTCTACATTTGATGCTCCTCAACCTCCGTCCTGAGGGGAGTGGGGCAAAGAGTGAGTGTGCTGGGTGAGTGAGGTCTTTCATGATGCAGGTGGCTCTTTTCCTGCATCTGGAGGTGTAAATGTCTGTGATGGTGGGGAGACTGACTCCAACAGACTTCTGTGCAGCCTTCACCACTCTCTGTAGAGCTTTCCTCTCTTCAACTGTGCAGCCTCCATGCCACACGTTGATGCTGGAGCACAGGACGCTCTCCACTGCACACCTGTAGAATGAGGTGAGAACTGGGCTGCTCAGACCAGCACGTCTCAGCCGTCTGAGGAAGTAGAGTCTCTGATGACCTTTCTTGATCAGGCTGGTGGTAAAAAAGTGCCGTATTTGGAGATACCTAAAAAAAATTGGACTGGGGAAGACTAAATTTTTCACATAGTTGTTGAAATGAAGCTAAAGTGTTATTGAGAAACAAGTCATTGAAGCGTACTATACCCCTTCTTTGCCATTCTTTAAAAACAGAGTCCTGAGATGAGGGTTTGAAAAGTTGGTTAGACATAATAGGACTATAAAGAGAGAGACTAGAGAAATCAAAATATTTACGAAATTGTGCCCAGATTTTTAGTGAGTGTTTTATAACTGGATTTATAACAGTTGTAAGTGGTGGAAGCGGGAGTGAGGATCCCAAGAAAGCCACGGAGGACCATTTCCCAGAACACTGTGACTCCATCTCTACCCAGTCAGGGCTGTCAGGCCTGTTGTAATAGAATGACCAGAATGCTAGACAGTGCAAGTTTGCTGCCCAATAATAAAAGCGGAAATTTGGAAGGGCAAGACCGCCTGCGGCCTTAGTTTTTTGGAGATGTGTCTTATTTAAGCGTGGACGTTTTCCTTGCCACAGATATGATGAAATGATGGAATCTAACTGAACAAAGAATGAACCAGGGATAAAAACAGGAATATTTTGAAAAAGATATAAAAACTTAGGTAAAGTGACCATCTTGACTGAGTTAATACGGCCTGTGAGGGAAATGGAAAGCGGTGACCATCGGGATAATGCCTGCTTTGTCTGATTCAACAGAGAGACAAAGTTTTCTTGATATAAATCTTTATACCTCCTCGTAACTGTAACACCCAGGTAAGAGAATTTTGTCTTCTCAATTTTAAGAGGCCATTTACCAAAGTCAAGAGTCTGCGCCAGGGTATTGACAGGGAAAATTACACTTTTACTCAGGTTTAATTTGTAACCAGAGTTTATTCCAAATTCCTCAAGTAATGATAAAACGGAGGGCAGCGTGTCAGTCGGATGAGAAATGAAAAGTAAAAGGTCATCAGCATAAAGGGAGACCTTGTGCTCCATATCGCCTCTCCAGATTCCTGAAATTGTGTCACAGGACCGCAAAGCAGTGGCAAGAGGTTCAATTGCCAGGTCAAAAAGTAGAGGGCTCAGTGGGCATCCCTGGCGAGTTCCTCGATGTAGACTGAAGGGTTTTGATATCTGAGAGTTGGTACGAATGGTTGCGGTGGGATGTGAATAAATTAGTTGCACCCATGTAATGAAATTGGGGCCAAAACCAAATTTGTCAAGAACATTAAACAAGTAGTCCCATTCAACCCGATCAAATGCTTTCTCCGCATCAAGGGAAATAACACACTCAGGAACAGTATCCGAAGGAGAATAAATAATGTCCAAAAGGCGTCTGACATTAAAAAAGGAGTGCCTGCCTTTAATGAATCCAGTCTGGTCTTTTGATATGATGAAAGGAAGGATCTTTTCCAACCTTTGAGCAAGAACTTTGGCTAAAATTTTGGCGTCTGTATTTAAAAGGGAGATTGGTCGATAAGAGGAACAGTGAGTTGGGTCTTTTCCTTTCTTTGCAATGAGGGTAATGCAGGCCTCTAAAAAAGATTTCGGAAGGGATCCTTGGTCAAATGACTCTAAGAGAACCGAGTGTAGGAGTGGGGAAAGTAATGAAGAAAATTTCTTAAAAAATTCAGCAGGGAAGCCGTCAGGACCCGGACATTTGCCAGACTGCATTACCGATACAGCTGACACAATTTCTGTCAGGGATATTGGGATCTCCAGTGCATCTTTCAGGTTGGGTGTGAGTTTTGGCATGTTGGTCTTTTCGAAAAACTGAGAAGATAAATTCTTGTTGGTTTGGGATTCTGAAGTATATAAATGGGAATAAAAGTCCTTAAATGCTCTGTTAATTTGTAAATGATCTAGAGTTGTGGTGCCGTTCTCTAATTGGATCTTAGGGATGATTTGTTTAGCCATGGCACCCTTCAACTGATTTGCCAGTAGTTTTCCTGACTTTTCTCCATGTATGTAAAATGATGATTTACTTTTCAAAAGTGATTGTTCTATTGAGTATGTAGACAATAAATCAAACTTAGTTTTGAGTTCTACTTTTTTTTTGTACAGATTAGGGCATTTGTTTTGAGCGTATTGTTGATCAATTTCTTTTATCTGCTGGGCTAAATCAGTTCTTTCTTTTTGAGATTTTTGCCTCAGCCGGGCGGTATATGAAATGATTTGTCCCCTAAGATAGGCCTTAAGGGTATCCCAAACTGTTGACAGTGGGATCCCAGGAGTTCTGTTTATGGATAGAAAGAAGGTTATTTCTTTTTCTATAAATGTAACAAAATCATTGTTTAACAGTAACGTTGAATTGAATCTCCACTGTCTACTCCTTATAGGAATGTCAGGGAGGGACAAAGACAGAGTGACAGGTGCATGGTCTGAGATGACAATACTGTGGTAGTCACAGCCACGGACAGAGGGAAGAAGTTTGTTGTCCATGAAAAAGTAATCGATCCTCGAGTATGAATGATGAACATGAGAAAAAAAAGAATATTCTCTCTCAGCTGGGTGTAAAAAACGCCATACATCGCACAGGCCATACTTAGATAGAAAGGCACGAATAGTGTGGGACGACCTGCTGGCTGTGGCAGGGTTTGTAGAGGATCTGTCCAAAACTGGGTCCAACCAGCAATTCAAGTCACCACTGAGTATCAATGAGTATGTGTTTAGGTCCGGGAGCAGTGAGAATAATTTCTCAAAGAAACCAACATCATCCGTATTTGGGGCATAAACGTTAACTAGCACTACTGGTGTGTTGTACAATTTACCGGAAACAATCACAAAACGACCATATTTATCTGAGTTAACTTGAAAAGGTTCAAATGAAATGTCTTGACTGATGAGGATCGAGACGCCCCGAGCCTTTGCTCGAAATGAGGAATGGAAACTCTGCCCGTGCCATGTTTGCAGTAATCGTTTGCTATCGTCACTTCTAATGTGAGTCTCCTGCAGGAAAGCAATGCCTGTATTTAACTGTTTTAAATGAGAGAGCACCTTCCTTCTCTTGACGGGGTGGTTCAAACCTTTGACGTTCCAGCTTGACAACACCAACTGACCACTCATATTACTAATAATTTGTATAAGAAAGGTAGGTAATACAGTCTAATGTGTTGATGGCTGTGCAGTTCTTGGCAAAGTGAAAGAAAATATAAATTAATGGCAGTGATGGACCCCCCACCCCCCTCCCTTTCCCACCCTGGACAGCTGCAACAGACAGAAGCAGCAAGCTCCATAGAAATTAAAAATAAGTCTCCTGTCTAACTTTTAAACTAGTGCTCCAGTATCATAAGAGGGGAAAAAAATGTATAAGCACCTCATGCAAGGCCAAAAATGTACACATAGATGTGTGATCACGCATACACATATAAACAAAGTTAAATTAATCCTAATCCTAAATTAAATCTTCAATCAGTCCAAGACCAATTCAAGATTCAATTCAAGATAGTCAACAGGTAAACAAGAAGAGGAAAAATGTTAATAGTTCAAAATAATATATTGAAAACATTATATATTTCACCCATTTTTATACATGGATAGGCCCACTTCAATAATTTATGTGCCTAAATACAAAACCAGAAAGCCCCCCCCCAAAAAAAGTCTCAGATAATCAGAGTATGGGCAGAGTCCTGCTCATCTGTTCGTCACCTCATGTAAACAAAAGTTTAGTATAAACATAAACAAAGCCAGTGCGGGAACAGCGCGTTGCACATCAGTCAAAAGAAAAGTTAAATATTACTGTACTTGCGCTGTTAAGCCTGCCCTGAGGTAACTCCTGTCTAACTTTTAAACTAGGGCTCCAGTATCATAAAAAGGTTCGGGGGGGGGAAATAATTAAAAAAAAAAATTATTTTTTTTTTATAAGCACCTCACAAACTAGTTTAAAGTATGCAAGGCCAAAAAATGTATACACATGTACCGGTAATCACGCACACATATACAAACGTAAAGTTAAATTAATCCCAATCTCAAATTAATTATCAATCAATCCAGGACTAACCCAAGATTCAGCTCAAAATAGTCAACAGGTAAACGAGAAAAGGAAAAATGTTTCATTTCAAAAATGTTAATAGTTCAAAAAAAAGCTGCAACTAAAAAAGTCTCAGATAATCAAAGTATGGGCAGAGTCCTGCTCATCTGTTCCTCACCTCATGTAAAGAAAAGTTTAGTGTAAACAGAAACAAAGCCAGTGCGGGAACAGCGCATTGTTCATCAGTTAGAAGAAAAGTTTAAATATTACTTGCGCTGTGAAGCTTGAAAGGTGTCACTGAACTTCTGCGCCTCCTCCACAGAGCCCAACCACTTTCTGTGTCCATCAGGTAAAGTCACGCGGAGTCGAGCAGGAAAAAGCAAAGCAGGTTTTAAGCCCAGAGAGTACAGCGCAGCCATCACTTCCTTATATTCCACTCGCTGGTTGAGGACTTCTGGGCTGTAGTCTTCCACGATCCGCACCGGTTTCCCCCGGTATTCAAGCCTGCCTCTGCGTCGGGCCTCCCGGATCATGAGCTCCTTCACCTGGACCCGGTGCACTCGCAGGATAACCGGGCGCGGCCGCTGGTCCGAGGCGGGTTTCGGGGCGAGGGTTCGATGGGCCCGGTCCAGTTCGGGTGGAGAAGGAAGCGTGTCACGCCCGTAGATGTCGCACAGCAGGTTGGAAAAGAAGTCTGTGGGACGTCCGCTTTCAATAGACTCCGGTAAAGACAGCACACGAATATTTTGCCGTCTGCTTCGACTTTCTAAATCCGTCAGTTTAGATTTTAGTCCGGTGTTTTCCTCCTGCAGAGTTGAGCAGGTGTTTTCCACCTCCGACATGCGCTGGCTCAGGTCGTTAGTGACAAGTTCCAGTGATGACACACGCTGGCCGTGTTCCTCCACTGCGAGCCGAGTCTGGTCCAATTTGAGATCCAGCTGCCTAAAAGTTTGTTTAAACTCAGCTGACAGCGCTGCACGGTGCTCCTCCAGCAGCGAGGTAATTGCCTCGAGGGTTATTAGGCCAGCGTCATCCTTCTCAGCGTCCTTCTTTGATCTTGTCGACTTTTGAGACATTTTTAATCCAAAATCTTCAAAAGAGATGCTTAATGAAGTTGTGTGTGTGATAATAGGCAAAAAATATTACATATAGAGGGCTTGGTGGTACTAAAAAATAAATTTTACCCGGAGCACTGGCAAGTGCGACTAACTCCATCTCACGACCACACCCGACATCTTTTACTCATTTTTGATAAAGTTACGTAGACAGCTTAACACTGCAAGTAAATAACAGCGACTGAGACAAACCGTGAAAACTGGAACGATGAACGTG
This sequence comes from Garcialebias charrua, assembly GCA_038048925.1. NCBI lineage: Eukaryota > Metazoa > Chordata > Actinopteri > Cyprinodontiformes > Rivulidae > Garcialebias > Garcialebias charrua. The sequence goes on along the minus strand of JBBPBX010058695.1, from coordinate 7,335 downwards.
ATTGATTTTCAAAATAAAATATCATGCAGACTAAGAACTAGAAAAATAAATCAAAATAAAACTTTATATACTTTTTAGGTGACAAGGTATCAAATGATCCAAGCCCCAGAACTGGTGACCTCTTGCCCGGTGGTTGGGAACTCCAGCTTTAGTGCTTCCTTAACCAGCTGGTAGGCCCCTGGGCTAAGTGATCCTGCAGCTCCGCCCCCAAACATCTGCACAGCTGGACTCGACAGGTTTCAATGCAGCTCTGCTGTCATGTCAGGTCAAGTGTTAGCAGTGATCGTATCAATGAGCTAAATCCAACCAAATGCGTCTACAGGACCAAAAATATGACGCCCCAAATGAGACTATCAGAAGTGTCTGCTGGGATCACTGGCAATATGTTCCAAACAACTTGATGACTGGCAACATGTTCCAAACAACTTGATGACTGGCAACATGTTCCAAACAACTTGATGACTGGCAACATGTTCCAAACAACTTGATCACTGGCAACATGTTCCAAACAACTTGATCACTGGCAACATGTTCCAAACAACTTGATCACTGGCAACATGTTCCAAACAACTTGATCACTGGCAACATGTTCCAAACAACTTGATCACTGGCAACATGTTCCAAACAACTTGATCACTGGCAACATGTTCCAAACAACTTGATCACTGGCAACATGTTCCAAACAACTTGATCACTGGCAACATGTTCCAAACAACTTGATCACTGGCAACATGTTCCAAACAACTTGATCACTGGCAACATGTTCCAAACAACTTGATCACTGGCAACATGTTCCAAACAACTTGATCACTGGCAACATGTTCCAAACAACTTGATCACTGGCAACATGTTCCAAACAACTTGATCACTGGCAACATGTTCCAAACAACTTGATCACTGGCAACATGTTCCAAACAACTTGATCACTGGCAACATGTTCCAAACAACTTGATCACTGGCAACATGTTCCAAACAACTTGATCACTGGCAACATGTTCCAAACAACTTGATCACTGGCAACATGTTCCAAACAACTTGATCACTGGCAACATGTTCCAAACAACTTGATCACTGGCAACATGTTCCAAACAACTTGATCACTGGCAACATGTTCCAAACAACTTGATCACTGGCAACATGTTCCAAACAACTTGATGACTGGCAACATGTTCCAAACAACTTGATCACTGGCAACATGTTCCAAACAACTTGATCACTGGCAACATGTTCCAAACAACTTGATCACTGGCAACATGTTCCAAACAACTTGATCACTGGCAACATGTTCCAAACAACTTGATCACTGGCAACATGTTCCAAACAACTTGATCACTGGCAACATGTTCCAAACAACTTGATCACTGGCAACATGTTCCAAACAACTTGATCACTGGCAACATGTTCCAAACAACTTGATCACTGGCAACATGTTCCAAACAACTTGATCACTGGCAACATGTTCCAAACAACTTGATCACTGGCAACATGTTCCAAACAACTTGATCACTGGCAACATGTTCCAAACAACTTGATCACTGGCAACATGTTCCAAACAACTTGATCACTGGCAACATGTTCCAAACAACTTGATCACTGGCAACATGTTCCAAACAACTTGATCACTGGCAACATGTTCCAAACAACTTGATCACTGGCAACATGTTCCAAACAACTTGATCACTGGCAACATGTTCCAAACAACTTGATCACTGGCAACATGTTCCAAACAACTTGATCACTGGCAACATGTTCCAAACAACTTGATCACTGGCAACATGTTCCAAACAACTTGATCACTGGCAACATGTTCCAAACAACTTGATCACTGGCAACATGTTCCAAACAACTTGATCACTGGCAACATGTTCCAAACAACTTGATCACTGGCAACATGTTCCAAACAACTTGATCACTGGCAACATGTTCCAAACAACTTGATCACTGGCAACATGTTCCAAACAACTTGATCACTGGCAACATGTTCCAAACAACTTGATCACTGGCAACATGTTCCAAACAACTTGATCACTGGCAACATGTTCCAAACAACTTGATCACTGGCAACATGTTCCAAACAACTTGATCACTGGCAACATGTTCCAAACAACTTGATCACTGGCAACATGTTCCAAACAACTTGATCACTGGCAACATGTTCCAAACAACTTGATCACTGGCAACATGTTCCAAACAACTTGATCACTGGCAACATGTTCCAAACAACTTGATCACTGGCAACATGTTCCAAACAACTTGATCACTGGCAACATGTTCCAAACAACTTGATCACTGGCAACATGTTCCAAACAACTTGATCACTGGCAACATGTTCCAAACAACTTGATCACTGGCAACATGTTCCAAACAACTTGATCACTGGCAACATGTTCCAAACAACTTGATCACTGGCAACATGTTCCAAACAACTTGATCACTGGCAACATGTTCCAAACAACTTGATCACTGGCAACATGTTCCAAACAACTTGATCACTGGCAACATGTTCCAAACAACTTGATCACTGGCAACATGTTCCAAACAACTTGATCACTGGCAACATGTTCCAAACAACTTGATCACTGGCAACATGTTCCAAACAACTTGATCACTGGCAACATGTTCCAAACAACTTGATCACTGGCAACATGTTCCAAACAACTTGATCACTGGCAACATGTTCCAAACAACTTGATCACTGGCAACATGTTCCAAACAACTTGATCACTGGCAACATGTTCCAAACAACTTGATCACTGGCAACATGTTCCAAACAACTTGATCACTGGCAACATGTTCCAAACAACTTGATCACTGGCAACATGTTCCAAACAACTTGATCACTGGCAACATGTTCCAAACAACTTGATCACTGGCAACATGTTCCAAACAACTTGATCACTGGCAACATGTTCCAAACAACTTGATCACTGGCAACATGTTCCAAACAACTTGATCACTGGCAACATGTTCCAAACAACTTGATCACTGGCAACATGTTCCAAACAACTTGATCACTGGCAACATGTTCCAAACAACTTGATCACTGGCAACATGTTCCAAACAACTTGATCACTGGCAACATGTTCCAAACAACTTGATCACTGGCAACATGTTCCAAACAACTTGATCACTGGCAACATGTTCCAAACAACTTGATCACTGGCAACATGTTCCAAACAACTTGATCACTGGCAACATGTTCCAAACAACTTGATCACTGGCAACATGTTCCAAACAACTTGATCACTGGCAACATGTTCCAAACAACTTGATCACTGGCAACATGTTCCAAACAACTTGATCACTGGCAACATGTTCCAAACAACTTGATCACTGGCAACATGTTCCAAACAACTTGATCACTGGCAACATGTTCCAAACAACTTGATCACTGGCAACATGTTCCAAACAACTTGATCACTGGCAACATGTTCCAAACAACTTGATCACTGGCAACATGTTCCAAACAACTTGATCACTGGCAACATGTTCCAAACAACTTGATCACTGGCAACATGTTCCAAACAACTTGATCACTGGCAACATGTTCCAAACAACTTGATCACTGGCAACATGTTCCAAACAACTTGATCACTGGCAACATGTTCCAAACAACTTGATCACTGGCAACATGTTCCAAACAACTTTATCACTGGCAACAGTCCAAACAACTTGATGACAACGGGTCGGTGAACTGTACCTGTTCCTTCACATGAAACTTTCCACATCTGTTGTGCTGCCATGTTGTTTTTAGAGAGAAAACTCTGTCCTGTCATGACCTTTGAGTTTCCTTTGTGACCATTTCTCTGAGCATTGCATAGTCTGACCTTCAGGGTGAATTTTTTGGGGGTGTTTATTCCTAGGAAGATTGTCAACCACCTTAAATTATTTCCACTTGTGAATAATCTTTTTGATAAAGAGAATAAAAAGATAAATATCTTATTGTTCCATATTTTGCTAACAGAGCACGTTGCTGTCAGACTGCAGGTTTACTTGTGGTTCCTAGAGTTTCTAAAGGTAGAATGGGATGCGGAGCATTCAGGTGTCAGCCTCTGCTGGAGGTTTCTTCCTGTTGAAAGAGGGTTGTTTCTTCCCACTGTGGCCTTTGTGCTGCGCAGGATGGATACTGGCTCAAAGTAAAGACCTGAAAGAAACCAGTTGACCAGTTTGTTGCTAACTGGTATTTTATAACTGCTTCTCACTCTATCTGGCAACATGAATCAGATTATAATCCCATTGCATGGATTGAATTGTAGTTTGATTGATTCAGACTGTTCTGAGATGACTTTTAGGCAGATATAATAAGATTTATTCTTCTTTCTGCTACCTTTCATTTTTTTATATTTTGTACATTATCATTTATGGGATTGTCTTGTATTGTTTCTTTTGTAAAAAAAATGAACAAATTTAATAAACATAAACATAAACTTTTGTTGTGATTTGGCTCTAAATGAAAGAACTGAACTTCCCCGTGGTTACAGATGTGCATCAGTAAACTTTGATTTTCCAGATGTGTCAAACACAAACAACTTTGTTGTTTTTATTTTGGACCAACTACAGCCATGCAGCTGTTCTCTAAGTGAAACTTCAAGACCCTCAGTTCCAGTCCAGATGTCAATAAGCAGCATGTCAGAGTTCCAGATGTTTTGTTCCTCAGTCCACCTCTGTGCTGTTTGTGCTCATGTGTCAGGGACAGACTTGTGAGGACCACAGCTGTTTTCATGATGTTGTCATGTGCTGCTGGTTAGAAGCAAAGTGTTGCACAGTTCAGGTCAAAGGTCAGGCTGCAGTCCCAGAAAAACTGCTTTGACACTTTCACACTGTTCTTTGATCAACTGGGACTTTTCTCTGTCGTCTCACATTTATTCTGTACAATCAAATGTGTTCAACAAACACCAGAATAACTTGTTCATGTTTGTAACGTCTAAACTTTGAAGTCATTTCTGCTGATTCAGCAGCTCAGAGCTCTGCAGCCTTTCTGATCAAACAACCACCACTAGTTTTATATCTACAAATACTTTTCTTCATATTAAACACACATCATCTGTTTGATGCCAGTCTTTTTAAATAAAGACTTTCTGTGAGCTGCTAGCTCTCAGAGTGTGTGTCAGGGATGACTCTCAGCTACTACAACATCTGGTTTTTACTCAACATCTGTAAAACTGACTCAGTTGTAGCCATGTTTGTGTTTTTTTTAAGCTCAATTATCAGATTAACTCTTACAGTTAATCTGTTGTACGTGTACATTCAATTACTTTATGACAGTTTCATTATAATGGATTTACTGGTACATGAGATATTTTACTAACAGACACACAGGCAGGCTAATATGAGTGCCAGACTTTGGTGGTGCTAAACAGTTCATAGTAACACAGCAGAGGTGTTTGTCCCTTGTTGATGTGAATATTTAGGTTTGAATCATCTTTATTTGTCTCTAAGTTGATGGAAGCATCAAAGTGATGCATGTAGAACAGAAACTAAAGGTTCTCACATGTTCTCAGTCTCCAAGAGCAGATGCACAACCTGAACATGTGCAGCTGCTCTGCTCCCAGTCCTTTGTTGCAAGTCTCAAGAGTTCAAGAGTTTGATTCTCATCATTCCACAACATGACATGCATGAGGAGGAACCAAACAGTTCCTGTGATGGGGATTTTAAACCCCTGTTACCTTAATAAAAACCACACAAGATAAACAAGAGAACAGTGTTAAAACAGACAAACAAACTTTGCAAAGGGGAAGGCTTTTAATGTCTTTTGAAACTTAGTTTGGTCTCAAATACATTGTCCAGCACAATTCCGAATTGTACTGGACATGACAAGCTATTTAAACAAGAAGCAGGTGGAGTTTGACAAGCTCTGACGTCTTACAGATAAAACAAACAAGTCGTGGTTCTGATCCTACAAGAACATCTAATCCAAACATTGTCAAGGCTAGAAGACTGTCTTTTCTGTATCAAGGAGAAAAGCAAACAACATGTTTGTACTATCAAATATAAGTGTTTAAAGGGAACAGAGAATATTTGATATAAGTGAGCTGGGTTATAATTATTGGGTCAGAGTAATTAGTTTTAGATGATAAATATTGAACATCTCCATCACCCATCCTCTTTATCATATATAAACTGATCATTATCAATTATGTGAGTGGTATGGAAAACAACCCCTGAGGCCGAATTTCTAATTAGGGGCAAAAACTCACACATACCGACCATCCTATTGCCTCTACAGTAACGCCCTGATAACTCAGGATCACCTTTTTAGGATGGTTTGAGAGATTTAAAGTTCTGGAGAACTCTGTAGTGATGATTGTCAAATTTTATGATTTATTTCAATGTTTGAGAGAAATAAAGATTTGAGGAGAAGTCTGCAATGAGTATGGTCTTATTTCATGGCTTATGTCAAAGTTTTAAAAGGAATAATATATCTAGCAGGGATTAGTCTATTTACCCACAAAAACCAAGTTTTTCCAAAGAAATAGAACTTTTGAGAAGAAACATACATATATTAGCCTGGCCCTCGCCTTCCTGCACAGCTCCGCTCAATTCTCATTTCCCTTCACTGCACAGTCTGGGACTTCTCTCATAGACAACGATTTCTCCGGTAGATTTTTGACCGGACCAATCAGAGAACAGAAGGGGCGGAGTTTTTGGCCCCTAACCCACGCCCCCACCTGTCCCAGCGCAGCCAGCGAGCAGCCGCATGTTCTCATTCAAAGCGATGCAGGACTGTTTTATATGTGACACAAATTTATTAATTTCCCCTTCTTAATCCCTTATCTGGAGTTTTCTTTTGTTTTTTTCCCCAAAAGTCAAGTAATCGCTCCCTCCTCCCTCCTCCTTCTCCTCCTCTCCCTCTGCTGAGTGAAATGAACAAGGAAATGCCTCAGGTTGTCACGAGAGAATTAAACTCGGGTTTTACGTTGCTGCCCGAGTCCCATCAGATTTTCTGGTCTTCTGGTGAGCTGGACCAGCGATCCATGGTTTTATTTTATTTTATTAAAACGTTTTATTAACATATAAACACAGAATATGCAGCGCGGCAGCCGGCAGCGAGAGAAAAAGCTGCAGGAGGCGGAGCAGTTGTCAAGTTTAACAGAGCACGGGGGAGCAGCCATATATGGCTCTTAGGGGAGGGAGCAGAATGCTTTTCCTTGTTCAAAATTTTTCTAAGATCCAATGGTTTTGTTCCTCAGCAGAGGCCAACGCCTCCAGCAAGAATCGTTTCACAATGGAGAAAGTCCAGACCCTAGTACGAAGCGAAGTGAAGGACAAGGGTCTGGTTTTAACCAGGCTAGATAATAACCTGTTCATTGTATTATTAACAGGTTATTATCATGA
>JBBPBX010058694.1:0-16406 GCA_038048925.1 Garcialebias charrua | reverse complement strand
GTATATACTGTGTATATATATACTGTGTGTATATATGTATATATGTATGTATATATGTATATGTATATAGCATTCACAGTTTTCGGTATACCTGCTACTGAAATCTTGTGGACAAAACATTTAGAAGTAAAGGATTAAAACATATATAAATTAATTGGAAAATTATTCACTCATGTTTCTGTTTATTATTAAATCCTTGTACGTCTTCTTTTTAGGGATTGCTGTGCTTCCTTTAAGATCTCGGACAGCATCCCTGGTGAGCATCTAAACTGGGATGCCTGGAAAACAACCCCTTCCATCGTAGCTGCGGCTACTTCAGGACCCCTGACTAATACTTGTGCCTCAAGGTCATGCTACAATCCAAACATTGTTGTGAAGCTGGACTTGTTCCACTGTCTGCAGCGCTTTTCAAGGGAGTGCACAACTGAACATCACCCTCTTTTCAGCACTTTCTGTCAGCTCCTCTCTGCTGCTTTCACTGTGGTGGATAAGGAGGATCTGAAGAAGCTCCAGGATGCCTATGAGTTCTGTGGTATTGAGCCAGCCAATCCAACCAAACAACATATCCGGGAGCATTGCATGACCAGGATACCACAGCCCATAGAGCTACTGGACAGAGTGGAGCAAGTCATAAAACATTTTTACCTGGCAAAGTATCCCAATGACGTCCCTTTGTTTAAGTCATCCATGCTGAAGACATGGCACATACAACGAGTGCATATTCTTCGTGGATGCTTGAGTGACCCCGAGCTCTCTGACGGAATAATGTACAGGTATGGTGGAACACTTCAGCTGAACCATGTGCCCGGAGAAGGTGCAAAGATCCCCATTTGGATTCCTGTCAGAGGTACATCCCAGCAGGAGGGTTACCATTTCCATCAGGCCCAGTGGGTAACTGGAAATCTGGTCTCCACTGAGCTGTTCCAAGCACAGGGCATGACAGGAGTTGTGCGTTGGAACTACCAAAGACTGGTGGACCTGAAGCAGCCTGGAGTTGTCCTTCCTGCTGTGTTTGATCCAGCTTTGATAGCTGAATTAAACACTTCTTCCAAAAGGATCACTGGCCAGGAAAAGTATCCTGCACTCCAAATCTCAAACTGTGACACTGGAGAAAGATTTGGACTTTAGTATGTAGAAACAGGCTGCCGGCCAGTACCTCTTGATTGGGACAAACACAGAACTTTGAAAAGAGGAGTAGCAGCTGAGTTGCTTATTACAAACAATATTATTATAAATACCTTCCTGTTGTTGAAGCTTCTTGCCTTCATGTTAAATAATTGAGACGAGGAAACCTTCTTCTTTGCCAGCAGGAGGGATATTTAATAAGTTAAGACAGAACATTACAACTGACAGTCCAATACCGAATCTGTCCCCAGAATAGCAATGCAGATTCATTTAGACCTCTATTTGACGTCATTAGAGGAGTTCCCGACAAGGGAAGGAATCGGAGCGGATTTACCACAGGGCACAGCCGAAATCAGCAACGAACTCAAATCAGAGCTCGGAAGATTGGAGCTGTTAAGATCATCTTTCTGGAAGCAGCCGCGCTCCAGGGGAAAGAAAAGGAAGCGGTGCTCACGAGGAAAGAAGAGGGGTTGCCGAGCAGGAATTATGACGAGACTGCGGGCAGACGCTAAAACCGGGAGACCCCCGATGCCGGCTCTTTTTCTGTCTAACGTCCGCTCGCTGGACAACAAAATGGATCTACTTCATTTGAGAGTGACCACGTCGAAGGAGATGAGAAGGTGCTCTGTGCTCTGCCTGACAGAAACGTGGATCTCTGAGAATACACCAGACTCTGTTTACGAGCTGGATAATAGGCTCTTTTTCAGAACAGACCGGTGCACCGAGACTACGGGGAAAACACGAGACGGCGGTGTTTGTATTTACGTGCACAAAGACTGGTGCACAAACTGTTCCGTGATTAAAAGGCTTTGTTCAGCTGCCGTCGAGTTAATCACAATAAGATGTAGGCCGCATTACCTTCCGCGCGACCATGCTATGATTTTAATAACAACTATTTACATAGCACCCGATGCTAATGCTAATGACGCCCAGGGAGAAATTCATGACTTACTCACCTCGCTGCAATGTAAATATCCTGAGGGGCTCTTCATTGTTTGCGGAGACGTGAATCACGTAGATCTTCAAGTCTCCCTCCCAGCCTTCAATAAGAACGTCTTCACAGCTACGAGAGGAGATAAAACGCTCGACCAAGTCTTCACTAATGTAAAGGGGGCGTACACGGCGAAGACACGCCCACCGCTCGGAGCTTCCGATCACGACTCTCTGATCCTGGCACCAAAACAGCTCCCCCCACTCAGGCGCTCCAAGCCGGAACAAAGAGAGATAAGAATCTGGCCTCAAGATAGTTCCCCCATGTTGAGAGACTGTTTTGAGAAGACAAACTGGTCTGTTTTCAGAGAAGCAGCTACTGATGGAAGTTCAGTGGATATGGAACTGTACGCTTCCTCAGTCCTGGGCTACATCAGTACATGCTCTGAAAATGTATCCATAAAAAAATATGTTAAATCCTACCCGAACCGGAAACCCTGGTTAAATAAAGAAGTTCACGCCTTGCTAGCAGCCAGGGACACTGCATTCAAGTCAGGAGATAAAGAGGAGCTGAGAAAGAGCAGGAAAGAACTGAAGGATGGCATTAAGAAGGCCAAGGCCACGTATGCACAGAGGATCGAGGGACAGTTCACCTCACAAGACCCACGGAGCATGTGGAAGGGTATTAAATGCATAACAGATTACAAAGGCAAGAACAAACAATGCCCCAGGGACCCATCTCTGCCTGATGCCCTCAATAAGTTTTATGCACGTTTTGATGATCCAAACAGACCAGCTAGCACCAGACTCACCTCATCACCAGATGAAGAGCATCTCAGGGTGTCCGCAGCAGAAGTGAGAGGCAGTCTCAGAAAGATTAATCCTCATAAAGCAACCGGACCAGACAACATCCCAGGGAAAGTTCTGAAGGAATGTGCGGACCAGCTCTGTGAGGTGCTGGCTGACATCTTCACCACCTCACTTGCACTGGAGTCAGTTCCCACCTGCCTGAAGACCGCGACCATCATCCCAGTCCCAAAGAGCTCCACAGTGACTGGTCTGAATGACTATAGACCGGTGGCCCTCACCCCGATAGTCGCTAAATGTTTTGAGAAACTGGTCATGTCCCACATCAAGGCAACCGTCAACATCAACGAGGACCCTCATCAATACGCATACCGTGAGAACCGATCAACAGAGGACGCCATTTCTTCCGTGGTCCACACTGCTCTCACCCACCTGGATCAGAAGGACTCATACGTGCGTCTGCTCTTTGTGGACTTCACATCTGCCTTCAACACCATGATCCCCCAAACTCTGATAGACAAACTATCTACACTTGGACTAAGCCCCTCTATTTGTAACTGGGTACTAGACTTCTTAACAGACAGACCACAGTCCGTGAAGATCCACAACTTCTCCTCCTCCACCATAACCCTCAGCACTGGCTCTCCTCAGGGATGTGTGCTGAGCCCCCTTCTGTTCACTCTGCTCACATATGATTGTACAGCCACACTTCCAGGCTGTCATATTGTTAAGTTTGCAGATGATACAGCGGTGGTGGGATGCATCACAAACAATGATGAGTCCAGCTACAGACAGGAGGTGGAACATCTGGAGAGCTGGTGCAAAGAGAATAATCTTCACATGAATGTGAAGAAGACAAAGGAGATGATTGTGGACTTCAGAAGGAACAAACACACCCATGCCCCACTGAAAATAGGTGGGTCTGCAGTGGAAGTGGTCTCCAGCTACAAATACTTGGGTGTACACATGAATGATAACCTCAGCTGGAGCAACAACACCACCAGCCTGATCAAGAAAGGTCATCAGAGACTCTACTTCCTCAGACGGCTGAGACGTGCTGGTCTGAGCAGCCCAGTTCTCACCTCGTTCTACAGGTGTGCAGTGGAGAGCGTCCTGTGCTCCAGCATCAACGTGTGGCATGGAGGCTGCACAGTTGAAGAGAGGAAAGCTCTACAGAGAGTGGTGAAGGCTGCACAGAAGTCTGTTGGAGTCAGTCTCCCCACCATCACAGACATTTACACCTCCAGATGCAGGAAAAGAGCCACCTGCATCATGAAAGACCTCACTCATCCAGCACACTCACTCTTTGCCCCACTCCCCTCAGGACGGAGGTTGAGGAGCATCAAGTGTAGAACCACTAGACTGAGGAACAGCTTCTACCCTGAGGCTGTTAGACTCATGAATAAATAAAAATAAAATAAAAAATAAACACTGCAAAATATCACATCATGCTGATGCTGATCTGTTTTCTTGTTGCTGTGTTTATCTGTGTTCATCTGTGACCATCTGCTCATACAAACTCATGTTCGTGCTGCTGTTTATTCCCACTATATTAGGCTTAGTGTATTACTAGTTGATGTTTTTCTTAGTTAATTCTAGATGTTATTACTGTTTTTCTCTTGCATTTGTTGTTGGATGTAACTGGGACCCCGTGTACATAATCTCGTTTTCATCACATGTACCACATGCGGTGCAAATGACAATAAAGACTCTCTGACTCTGAAAGTTACACGTACACAGTCCCGTCAGGGGAAGAATTGAAAACAGTTCTGGGAAACGCAGGGGCAGTGTATTTCCCTACAAGGGAACATAAACAGTTTAGCTTATCTGCTTCTTGTCAGAGGATAAGAAGGTTTTCCTTCGCACGAAGGAAAACAAGATTAAGATTAATGACTTTGTTATTTTGGTTCTTTACCAGATGTTCTATGAACTTCTGAACTGACTGTAATGTTTACCAAGACCTACAAATATATATATCAAAACCTACACTGTCTATTGGTTATACCCAAAGAAAAGGATTATTATTACAAACAATATTATTATAAATACCTTCCTAAGTCTATACAATACAAACAACTTAAAACTTGCTTCTTGTCTGATGGTGTTTTTTTAGTTTAGAATTTAGCTTCCCCTAATTTTCACAAGACATTAGTGCTTTTGAAATTGCGGACCTAAATAAATTAATTAGTGCTTTAGAAATAGCAGCACTAATTTTTGGATTAGCGCTGCCCAGCAGTGAGCAGCTCCTTCACAGCTTCCTCTGCCATCGTTCATCACCAAACAAGTTCAAACTCCACCTGTGACATTGAGCTCAAATTTGGTTGTTCCACTTGCTGAGGCATCAGTAGCACAACCGGCCTTCAGTCCCTCTAGTTACTTCCTAAAGCAGGAAATCCAGTCATAAATAATCCAAGTTTCTACATTTCTGGATTAAATTTAGGAAATTTATAAACTTATACTGATGAATTGTACTTACCTTATTGTGTTTCAGAGACTTCACATCCTCTGCCTCTGCGATCCTCACCAAGGAGTGCCCGCACTAGACCAGTAAAGACCGGTGGACGTGTCTTTGTGTTGGATCACACACACTGGACACCACCTATGAAAGAGGCGATTGATGGCTTGCTGCAGAAACACCGTGGAGAGAAGGACATTCTGAAGGCTGTGGATCAAGAATATGCAGACATTGTTCATCGAGCTGCCATGAATCCCAACAGCTTGCTGCACCCAACAACCAAGCTTCACATCTCGCGGTATGTGAAGCACTTGGCAAAGCTCCTGAACACCAGCTTTTCGTTAAATACAACCCCCGAAAAACTTGTGGAAACCCAGGAACTGTGGCACACTTGAACCAGTCAGTCAACCAGTGTGTCTGTGACCACCATTGAGCCAGCTGTCTTCAATCCACACGCACCTGCTTTGTCCATCCCTCTTACACAGGATTCGTTAGAGAAAATTGTGGAGGGCATTTTAGATAAGCAGCAGCAACAACAGCCCGAGCAGAAGAAAAGACATACAAAGACTTGTCTTTCCTGTGGACAGCCAAAGTCTCGTTATGAGACTGATGGTTCCTCCATTCATTTTTTCTACATGCAGGGACCTGTTCGTTACTTCTACTGCTCAAAAAAGGTTCATGTTACTTGTGCTGCTGAGGGACTTTCCAATCCAAACATGTCCTTTGAGGAATTTTCTACCACAACTTTCTTTCAAAGGGAACTGCAGGAAACGAAGAAACGAGTGGAGGAAAAAAATGACAATACTGTAAGAGAAAAAGAACAGAATCTCAGCCAACAGGCCGTGTTTGCAGGTTTAGGGAGCTGAAGCAGGGACCAAGCAGCCCACACATCCATACTGGGTTCCCTGGTGTGGCAGGAAAATATATATATTGTCCATCAAAGGTTCTGTCCATTTATCAATCACAGGGTATGGTCAGGGAGATGAGTTGGGAGGAGTTCTCCAAATCTCCTTTTTATGAGGCAGAGAAACAGAGATGGGTGGCAGAGAGGAAAAAATAAACCTCATAGAGATGTTTATTTAGATGCTCATATTGAGATGTTTATTTAGTTATATTATTATTATATATCTTCATATATTTATGCAAATAAAAAACTGTATATACTGTAAATATGGGAAGTTAACATGTAAATATTTCACAGAAAGAAAACATGTTACTGTATATATAGCAAGGTCACAGTCTTTTTGGTATTTTATCTATACCATGAATGTATTTTCAGGAAAGTCCTGAATGTTTTTATATTTTTTATGGAAGAATTCTGTACTTAATTTCAATTTTTGTAAAATAGTTGCCCAATTAAAGTTTGATATGATAAACTTTGCCTTTGTAGTGTTTTATTTTGTACAGCTGTAACCACACCTGTTCAAGGTGCATTTCTGACATGCTTTTGTACCTGTTTTGCACATTTGCTCAATTATCCCATTGCTACATTTAATTTACTTGAGAAATTGCTTGAGAAATTTCTGCCAGGACCGGGACTCGAACCCATGTCCTGATGTCAGTCCGTTACACCTATATGTGACTGGCCAGCGGGTGGGAGGTAGAAATGCTAACGACTGAGCTATCTGAAGCATGTGGCAGTCTGCAGGTCTACCATATATTTCAAGGAACCGCACCTCACTGAAATACTACGGAAGTGTTTTACTAATATAGTATTACGTTATTACTACTTACGTATCACGTTTTTACTACATACGTATCACGTTATTACTACATAGTATCACGTTATTACTACATAGTATCACGTTTTTACTACATACGTATCACGTTTTTACTACATAGTATCACATATTTTCTACATAGTATCACGTTTTTACTACATAGTATCAGGTTATTACTACATAAGTATCACGTTTTTACTACTTACGCATCACGTTTTTACTACATAGTATCACGTTTTTACTACATAGTATCACGTTTTTACTACATAGTATCAGGTTATTACTACATAAGTATCACGTTTTTACTACTTACGTATCACGTTTTTACTACGTAAGCTCCCAAATTTTTTTTTTCATGGTGAATGCAATACGCTTCCGTACTTTCCTGGGTTAAAAAAGTGAACACTTTTAAATCTTGATAAATGAAAAAAATTGAGTTTATATAAAAACTTTAAATGCTAATGAGTAAAATATACTGTCTTGATGAACAATTTTAATTCAACTCAAATCAAAATCTAGAAGTAGCACTAAACAAAATTTTAGTTTTGGGGAAAAAAAACAACTCGAACATTTTGTGGCCTATGATTGCCTCCACATGTTGGAGTTGTGGAAACATATTTGGGTTTACAGTGTACAGGGAGAACATTCATTCATCATGTAAACCACATGCAGAAAGAACCCTGGCTGGGATTCTAACACCTGCAACAGTGCTACCACCTGCACCACTGTGCAGCCTCCAAACTGTACATTTACTCAGAATAACTCAAGTTTAGTCTTTTGCAGTTTCACAAATCATTTTCATGTGTTTATGGTTAAAGGCTCAGTATGCAGCTTTTTAACATGCTGGCACTTAGAAACATTTTGAACAGAGACACGTTTCTGGTCCCTCCTCACTCAGAGCTCAGCTCCACCTCACTCGCGCTGCAGCCTGGAATGCTCCGCCTCCTCTACATGTCCCGTTTCTGCGCTGCAATGTTCTGTGATTATATGTTAATAAAACCTTCTAAAAAATAAAATAAAAACATGGACCACTGGTCCAGCAAAACAAAAACACCCTGAAATCCGGGCCGGATGAAGCGTTGCATGAACGGGTCCAAAACGGATCCGGGCCGGATAAAGCGTTCCATGAACGGGTCCAAAACGGATCCGGGCCGGATGAAGCGTTCCATGAACGGGTCCAAAACGGATCCGGGCCGGATGAAGCATTCCATAAACGGGTCCAAAACGCATCGAAGCGTTCTATGGCAGATCCAAAACGGATCTGGGTTGGATGTACCCAGAAACCCTCTTTAATGAGTGGATACGGATAGGGTCCGGGCCATATCCGATCTGGATCTGTGATCCTTATCCGATCTGGCTCCGTCCCGGTGTGCAAGTGGACTCCGATCCGGATCCGTTTTAAGCATCCGTTTCAGATCCTACGCTAGATCTGGAACGGATCCGGTACGGAATCCGTTTGCTATCTGGGATATCTGTTTCCAACAGATGTAACTGGAAGTTCGGTAATGTCATTACAAACCAACTGAAATGGTCTCTCAGTCTGAATAGATTGTAAAGGAGCTCTGTGCTTTGGTACAACCCTTCTAGCTTCACATGTCTTACACAGATTACAGAAATGCTCAATATCAGATCTCATTCCTGGCCAATAACACATTGTCACTGCTTTCTTAAATGTTCGTTCAGCACTGTAATGACCAGAACATGGATTACCGTGGAAAAAAACGCATGGTTTCTGTAACCAGTGCCAATGGAATTAACACTTGATAAACCTCAGGTTTCCCAGGCGTTCTTTGGCCTTTGCGACTGTTAATTCTACGTGAGTGAGGTTAGCCGCAGGACTTGCAACAAGTCCTCACTCCAGCCTACCCAGTAACGGGTCCTTTTAACTTTTATCCTTGCACACGAGTATTACCCGATATGTCTCCAGATCAGTTAGGATTAAGGCTGAGACGAGGTAATTCAACCAGACTGTTACTGTCTCCTATCTGCAATGTCATATCCTGTTTCACTCCGCCGAAAGTCTGACTTAGCAGAATGGAGTCAGATCGTATCTCACGGAGAAACATGCATTAAACGACAGCTTACCTCTTGTAGATAGCAATTGTTATCCGCCTGGTTAGTTTTAGAACCTAGGAAAATAAGGTTCCAGGATATTGTTTTACTCTTTTTGGCTAAGACAACCATTCAAAACCTCCAATAATCTTTGTTGTTATCTTGAACCAAGTTTTCCATCATTTAATATCACATGACTAAATGAAAAAATCCAAATTTGTACGTTTTATGTTTCTTTATTTTTCTAGTTGCAGAGGATTAACAGCATAAGCACTACTTACTACAGAAAAGATTTAATCAGGTTACATGATTTGCATTTAAGAGAATTAAATGATTCACAGCTCACCAAAAGATGTCTTCCACACACCGGGCTCTAAGATATTTTCAATCCTTAATTAAATTTGAGTTGTAATTCAATGAATAATTTATATAATCTCCAAAAATGCTGGTTTACTCCACATTAAGTATTCTACTTTTATCCAGGAAACCTAATTTTTGATCTTCCAGGAAAATTTGTTATAATTCAACCAGGGAAATCTTGTTATTTTTCTACAGAAAAACCCACCGGCGATCCCGCCGCACTCCAGCCAGAAAAGTCTGCACTTCCAGCAGACTGAATAAATCTTCGTTGTAATTCCACATAAAAATCTGGTAATCCCTTTAGGCAATTCAATTCTTCCACAAAAGTGTTATATCCGTTCAAAAAGATGGTAATCCAGAAACAGACAATTATAATCCATTAGAAAATGTGGTAATCCCTCAAGGTTCCATCTGCTGTTCTGCGGCACTGACAAGCAAGGTTTCAGAAGCGGTGCTCCCTTTAAACAAGTTGATAAGCCAAGACCTGTCAGAGCAGATCCCGATGCCGCAAAAAGCAATCCTTTTGTCCAGGAAACAACTCCTCTTGAATCAATCCAGTTTTCCCAAAGTATCCAGCAAATTCAAAGAATTCTTCATGACTTCAGCAACTTCAGCAAATTGTACTCCATAATTGTTGTTGAATCTTATCAAAAGATGTTGTTTTGTTCCACAAAAAAAACATCTTTAGATCAGGAAAAATAGTATTCCACAAAAGAGCGGCTTTTAATCCATCATTGCTCAGTCGAGCTGACGTGAGGCCCTCAACAGCAGAGCAAAGATAAAAAGTACACCGTGTTCCACTAACATAAACAATCTTGCGGCGCTCCGTCAGCGCACAGAGCTTCTCCCAAAATCACTTTCATTTTTCATCAACAGAGGAATCCTAACTGA
This sequence comes from Garcialebias charrua, assembly GCA_038048925.1. Classification (NCBI taxonomy): domain Eukaryota; kingdom Metazoa; phylum Chordata; class Actinopteri; order Cyprinodontiformes; family Rivulidae; genus Garcialebias; species Garcialebias charrua. Next base: position 6,065 of record JBBPBX010058694.1, on the reverse strand, counting down.
TTTTCCATCTTCAGGTAATAGCAGTCTTGTTGCTTGTTATACTACATTTAATATAATTTTAATGCCTTGGACAAGAATGGGAATATTTCCTTACCTTCTGCTGAGGTAATTCCACAGGGGCTATTTATCAAAGGTAAGGAAAAAATACCTCAATCCTGAATCAAGATTTGAGGCTATATTCCAGCTCTGCAATTAATCCAATTTTGAAGAAGAATAGCAGGGGATCCAGGCTGAAGCAAAAAGATCTCCTTTTTTTGGTCCAAGGAGTCCTTTTTTTAAAATATTCTATCTTCTTCTTTTTAGTTCCAGAGCGTCCGTCTTTGTCCAGTAATATCCAAATGGTCTTCAAAAATCTTCAGCCCCTTTCTCCTCTCAGATTTCATCTTTTATAGGGAAACTGGGCTTTTTCTGCGCCCCCCATTGGAGAATTACATCATTTTTGTTAGTACTCATTGGTCCGTGATGAGGTAACTTTCTCAGCCTTCACCGGACTGGTGACATAATGTCTCTCTCAGCTGTCACCCTCCCTCAGCAGAGAATGACCTAATGCCATCTGTCATTTGGGCAAAGTTTCCAATTTCTTCAGTCAGAAGAAATTTTCAACTTTCACCTAGATCCTCAACTTTTACCTAAATTTACTCAAACTGTGGAAAAAACACTCTTTTAACGTGCTGTGTAATATTCAAAAACTATTTTTCAACCATCAGCAGTGAAGCATCTTTTTAGTTTGCTGTGAACCATAAAAGAAACATATAAATCACATCGTTTCTCATAGGCATTTAAGCATAATAAAAGAATAAAAATAAAAAGGCTTCTATCTAAATCAGTTCTGTATGATACATTCACTTATTTTAAAATACTCCAAAACTCATCTACAGTTTCACCCTTCTGCAGCTGCGAAAATGAGCAGACTTGTTCTGATAAGAGCTTCATTTGTTTTGCTCTGTCTGTGGAGCTTCTGTGTGGAGGTGCTGGCCTGTGCTTAGCGGGTCACTGCAAACTAACAACCACAGAGCCGTCAGAGAATTACCACACAAAGATAAGTTACTATAAGATGCATACAAGGCATACAAAAAGTCAGATACTACGTGTTCAGCTAGCTCCTTATGAGAAATAAGCCTGCTACTTTTACTCTCCTGAAAATCACTTTTTATCTGGTGTGTGAGTGAGTGAAACCTGCAGTTTCTCTTCATGAAAACACTTTTTCCTCTCAATCCAATGAATCAACACTTTCTCACAACCTAGAAACTTTCTAATTTGTTTGAAACATGTATGCATGTTCCTTTCTTTACCAACAAGGAGTTTAAACACTTTTTCCCAGCAAATCACAGCAATCAGCACAAAAAGACCACCCAAAAAGCTTGAATCATATTTGCATCAAAACCCACAACAATCAAAGAGATAAAATTTTTCTACTTAAAAAGAGCCCAAATCATTTCTTCACTAGAAAACCACTGCTTAGCACATTCTGATTTATATAGAAATTAATAAAAAAGGAGTTTAAATATTCTCCATAACAGATTACAGCAATTATAACTCTTGCTTAAAGAAAAATTAGATTTCTTACCATAATTGGTCGAATCAATTGAATTTTTCCTCAATCCACTTTAGTCTAGTAGTCAGTTCGTCTGAGTGTGAGACCGTAAGACTGTGCCTCCCTTCGTGTATCGGGAAGCAGGTGTAAGCGTGATTTTGGGGGCCTTATACATGTGTATTTGCGTGCGTTTTATCCACTTTATTTAGACTACGGTGTCTTCTCACAGGTGCTGTGCACGCGCAGGCCTGAGCGAGAGACTCTGTGTTGATCTGTCTAGTGCTCTGCATCTATTAATTTAATCAAAGCCTACCTATTATGCCTTTCTGCTTTATGATTTAAAATGTCATAAACTAATATGTGTTTTATTTTTTATATTATTTTTTAAAGTGTGTTCCAAATGAAGAATTGATCAGTCTGGATTCAACAATAAATGTCCCCATTCATTGACACCCCCTTCTTGAAACCAGACTGTACCCGTGGATCAAGTCCCAAATCAATCCTCATCGTCACTCGTATCCTTGCTCGAGATGCCATCGTAAACCACCTTTCTCATCGCCTTGCCCGGCAGCACGACTTCCTCCTCCTCGCTTGAGATGTCTTCGTAAACCACCTCTCTCATCGCCTTGCCCGACAGGACAGGATCCCCGGTGCCACTGGACTCTGGAATGTCGTGCTCTTCTTCCCAAACATCCGTTATGATGTAGTCATCTTGGTCGGATCCCTGTGTGTCTGCCAGCAGGGGTGAAGCCGTCTCTTGAGATCTTGAAGTGGTTAGTGATTCTTCGGTCTCCATAGATGATCGAGCGTCAGGGTCAACATCCTCACTGGCTAGAGAGACTGGGGCTTCGGCACTCATGGGAGACCCAATGGGGGTACAGATGTTTATTACAAGACATTCTTCATCCGGATAGACAATTGTCTCGTTCATCCCTTGTTGCGGTGGTTGTTGCATTGGGCTTTCAGGAATCCAGTCAGACTCTGAGTCAATGGAATCAAGAACCACTGAACTGACTGAAATAGGGTTGTCAGGTTCTTCTGGCCCAGCTGGGCCTGTCGTATCTGGACTGACGGGACTAGAGACTTGTGATCTAGCAGGGCTAGACATGTCTGGGCTAGTTGGTGAGTATGATAGACTTGGGGGATCAAGGACTTCCAGACCATCTGGGGACAGAGGATCAGGGCTGCAGGGCTCGTAGATGCCCTCAGGGGCAAGGGAGCCCTCCTCGTTCCTCAGGAATTCATCAATAAAATCACGTAGTTCAGGCAACTCTGGCTCAACTGGAGGTACAGGAGAGGCTGCCCCAGCCTCTATGGGTTCAGTAACAAATTGAGTCATCATGCTGTGCTGGTTGGAAGGACCTGCTGTCGGTTCTTGGTCTTGGGCTGTCATAGCTGCTGGTGGTGCATATTGAATTATGGTGCTGGGACCTACTGACATCGGTTCTGGCAGCATCTGGCCGGGAACACCCGGATGTGTGGCTCCCAGATTCACTTCCAATGGAATGGGGACCACTTGAAGCTGGAGTACTGGTTCTGTCTGTGGGGCTGTGAAGGTGGACAAGGGTGGTCCATAGGCTATGAGTTGCCCTGTACACAGGTGGACGGTCCTGAACTTGGTTGCGTTGCAGAGATTTTCCCATTCCTTCGTGACCACCGATAGGTAGGTTGCTCCTGTCTGAAAAGTATCACTTGGGGGACTTCCGGCTGAATGGTGGTGGGATAAGTTGTGTTCAGGTGCGCTCCTGCGGAACTGGCCTGTTTTCCAACTAATGCCTGGCACTTTCTTCCGATTTTGACCGCAAACAATAGACAACTTACACATTCAACGCATATCTCCTGTTCGATCGCCAAAATGCCACCAAAGCCTGCTAAAGGAGCTAAAGGAGTAAGTTCGATCGAAGCTCACCTGTGGCCTGCTCCTCGTGTTGGAACCTCGAGCTGTCCTGGGTCACCTCCTCCGTCTAAAGCAGCAGCTGCCGCTACAGTTTGTGACGTCGGCAGCCTCAAACAGGAGCTGCTGGTGGCTCTCCGAGAGGACTTTACTGCTATAATTAAAGCAGAATTCCAAGCCGCTCTGGGTGAAAGTCTCTCGTCGATCAACGCCGAGCTGTCCGCCTTCAAAAATGAGCTATCATCGGGGCTAGCTGCAGTGCAGGAGAACTTCACGGGGCTAAAGCTAACGGTAGCAGAGGTGGAGAAGTCAGTCTCTACCTGCACAGATGACATCGTTAGCCTCCGGAAAAAAGTCGAGACCCTCACGAAGACGGTGGCACAGCTGGAGGATAAATGTGACGATTTTGAATCCCGGTCCCGACGTCAGAATATCCGGATTATCGGTGTCCCGGAGGATGACCCTTCATCGGCTACAACGGCTGCGGTCTCCCGGATGCTAAAGGAGGCCTTCGGCTTCGAGGAGGACCCGCTGCTGGATCAGGCTCACCGCATCCCAGTACCCAAACCGAAGGCAGGCGAGCGGCCCCGTCCAATTGTGGCTAAGCTACACTACCACACGGACTGTGTGAAAATCCTGGCGAAGGCGAAGGAGCAGCAGCAGATCAAAGTGAACGGTACAAATATCTTTGTGTTCCCCGACTACACTGCCAGAACGGCTCGCGCGCGGGCCGCCTTCACTGATTGTCGACGCAGGCTTCGCAACATCCAGGGTGTTCGGTTCGGCCTGCTCCACCCGGCCCGGCTGAAGATCACGCATGAGGGAACCACACGAGTGTTCACGTCCCCTGAAGAGGCGAGTGTGTACATCGAGTCGATTGCAAAATGAGAAATATAATTAGTGTACTTTGTTTTACACTCAGGGAATGTCAGTATTATTAGTCATTATTATTATTATTATTATTCACGTTTAAAAACATAATCAGAGTGCTCTGTTTACACTCACGGATTTAATGGGTAGCAATAATAATCAGTGTGCCTTTTCTTTCATGCTCAGGGAACATTATTATTATTAGTTATTATTATTATTATTATTATTCATGTTTAAAAATATAATCAGAGTGCTCTGCTTACACTCACGGATTTAATGGGTAGAAATAATAATCAGTGTGCTTTTTTTTATTTTTATTTTTTATTTTTTTATTTTTATTTTTTTCTCATACTCAGGGAACGTCAGTATTATTAGTAACTATTATTATTATTATTCATGTTTTAAAAATATAATCAGAGTGCTCTGTTTACACTCACGGATTTAATGGGTAGAAATAATAATCAGTGTGCTTTTTCTTTCATACCCAGAGAACGTTAGTATTATTAGTTATTAGTTAGTCATTCGTGTTTAAAAACATAATTAGAGTGCTTTGTTTACATTCACGGATTTAATGTTTAGAAATATAATTAGCCAGCTTTTTTTTCTTTCTTCTTTTATTTTTATTTTTTTTCATAGTCGGGGAACGTTAGTATTATTAGTTATTATTACTATTCATGCTTAGAAATATAATTAGGGTGTTTTGTTTGCATCCACGGATTTAATGTTTATAATTATAATTACTGTGTATTGTTTGCATTCACGGTTTTAATGTTTAGAATTATAATCAGTGTGTTTTAATTACATTTAGGGATTTAATGTTTTGGATTATATGGTGGGCTTTGGTTCGCATTTGGGGAATGTTATTACTATTAGTTATTATTATTAACAATCACTGCTTTTTTAGTTGTTGTTTTTTTTTGTTGTTTGTTTTTTAAAGAGTTCTTGCTCTTCCAGATTAGTGCCTATTACATATTTTAAATTTTCTTTTCATTTAGCTAGTTCTGTGGGAGTCACCTGGTACAGGTTGTGATGTGGTGCCATTTGACCGTAAGGACAAGTTTTCTAGTGACTCCTGTTGGAGTCTGCACAGTCCCTTCATCTGGGGAAGGGCCAAGTGCGAGGGGGGTTTTTTTTTTTTTTTTTTTTTCTCCTGGGGTGTGGGCGGGGATTGGGAAGGATGGCAATATTTTACAACCCTTATTATGAACAACAGGTCACATGGCTGTTGATTTGAAAGCTTCCTCGACATCATCTGCTGTCAGATTCCTAAGCTGGAATGTTAAAGGTCTTAACAATCCGGTGAAACGGTCTAAAATATATTCTCATATGAAACGCCTGAATCCAGACGTAATATTCCTACAGGAAACACATTTGCAAAATTCAAATCAGGTCAGGCTTAAATATCCATGGATTGGGGAGATTTACCACTCGAGCTTCAACTCAAAAGCCAGAGGAGTTGCCATACTATTTAATAAGAATATTCATTTTACAGCATCAAAAATAATGAAGGATACAAATGGCAGATTTCTTATAATCGCGGGCTCTCTGTTCCATACTCCCGTTTTATTAGTGAACATTTATGCACCAAACTTTGATAACCCAGACTTTATAAACAATTTAGTAAGCACACTTCCATATCTTGACACTCATCTGTTAATTTTAGCTGGGGACCTGAATTGTGTTATGAACACATCATTAGATCGCTCTTCGTCTCGGCCCTGCACACAGTCTAATATGTCTAAATCTATTTTGGATTTTATGTCCCAA
>JBBPBX010058693.1:6384-16941 GCA_038048925.1 Garcialebias charrua | reverse complement strand
CAGTGGCGGCTCTTAAATGGGGGGTTCCGCAGGGGTCCATCCTGGGTCCTCTCTTGTTCTCCTTATACCTGCTGCCACTCGGTGCTATCTTCCGGAAACACAATATACCTTTCCACTTCTACGCTGATGACTGTCAAATCTACTTCCCCCTAAGACAAAATGGTACAGGCTCTATTCAACCTCTGCTCGACTGCCTGGCTGACATCAGGGACTGGATGGCTTTAAATTTCTTAAGCTTCAATGATAAGAAGTCTGAAGCCATATTGTTCCTTCCCAATGACACAACCTCAAACCACTGCATTGACCTGTCTGCTCTACCCCTGTCCGAAAAACAAAAAGTCACAAATCTGGGAGTGATAATGGATCCTGCCATGAAACTCAACAGTCATGTAAACATGATCGTCAAATCCTGTTTTTTCCAGCTGAGGCGTCTGTCTAAGCTGAAGCCCATATTATCCAAAAACAACCTGGAGACAGTGATTCACGCATTCATTACATCTAGGCTTGATTACTGCAATTCACTTCTGTTTGGCGTCAGTCAAGCCACCATTGCACGATTACAACTGGTTCAGAACGCAGCTGCCCGATTTTTAACCAGCACACGCAAAAGAGAGCACATTACACCAGTCTTGGCCTCCCTTCACTGGCTACCGGTTCATCTTCGAATCCAATTCAAAATTCTCATGTATGTCTACAAATCGCTGAACAGTCTCGCCCCCGCCTATCTCTCAGATCTGATACACCCATATGTCCCTCCACGTGCTTTGAGGTCAGAGGATCAGGTACTCTTAATAGTTCCAGAAACTCGCCTTAAGCGCAGGGGTGACAGGGCGTTCTCTGTAGCAGGCCCAAGACTCTGGAACGAGTTACCGCTGCTCATCAAACAGGCCCCCTCCCTCTCGGTTTTCAAATCCCGGTTAAAAACTCACTACTACTCCATTGCTTTCAATGCCAGCTGATTTGTACTGGATCGTTTGATTTATGATCTGCAATGTTTTTATGTTTTTCGTGTTGTACTTCATTGTATGTGTTGCCTGTTGCGTGTTTGTTTGTCCAGCACTTTGGTGTGGACTTGTTCCTGTTTAAAGTGCTTTATAAATAAAATGGTATGGTATGGTATGGTATCTTTCTGTCTCTGAAGTAATGAGCTCTTCCTTTAGAGAGGAATGTTATTTATGGCTAAGCCCAGCTTTTATCTTTCCATGGAAGCTTCTGGTGGCTCTGCTTTCATCCAGGAGAGCCTGCTGTTTGCACTCCTGTAATGTTTTGTCATTTGGACTCAACCGTTGGTTCTTATTGCCACAGAGGAGTCCTCTGCTGCTCCTTTGTACGTGATCATCCCCTGTTCCTTTGTGTTTTCAGACGTTTTTTTCTTACCTCAACTCTATGAGACATTTCCTTCATTTATCCAAAGTGACTATTCTTCCTGCCTCTCAGTGGGTACCACTTCTCTCCTTCATTTCTTTCTGAACTCTTGCCAGAAACTGTGTGCATTGTTGCTTACCTCAACTCTATGAGACATTTCCTTCATTTATCCAAAGTGACTATTCTTCCTGCCTCTCAGTGGGTACCACTTCTCTCCTTCATTTCTTTCTGAACTCTTGCCAGAAACTGTGTGCATTGTTGGCGCAGAAAGAAAGAAGAAGGTTGATAATAATAGGCTGTATTGTTCAGGAAATTGTGACCTCTCACATGACCCAATCTGAATCAATAATTCTGAATGTAATGCTAATTAGAAAAGTCAAAGTAAAATGAGCACAGATTTCTTGGATTATTATGCATGTGGATGTTTTGTGTTTTTAGAATGCACAAAGTCACACAAAGAGCAACCTGTTGTGTCTGCAAAGAGTCACTTTAATATCTGCATGACATGACAAAATGAAGTTTGTCTGTCTGGCGTTATACTATAGTTTAGTGTGAAAATGTGTGCACATCTGCAGGAAGAAGACAGGTGATTATTTTGCCCATGTCAAGGTCAAGGTTAAGGTTCTTCATTGTCATTCGCACCACATGTGGTACATGAGGTGGAACAAAATTGTGTATACAGAGTCCCATTTACACTCAAAAATAGCAAAAGTATAAAATGTAAAAGAAAACAGTAATAAGATCCAAGATATGAGCTAAGACATACGCTAAACACTTAATAGTGCAAAATCAATACGCTGAACAACAGCAGCATGAACATGAGTGTGAGCAGATGAGTACGGTACGAATTGAACACAGAAGCATGAACTAAATCAGCAGCATGGATAGTCAGTAGCACATATACCGGTATACAATCAAAGTGGCATTACATGATTTTTTTTTTCTATGTGTGCTTCTGTTTGTTCGCAAAATATCTCGTGAACCACTGGACAGATCCGGCTCTCAGAAAGTCTACAGCCTCTGACATCAACCCAATTTTAGCTATCCACCACAAAAGTGGCTATAACTCTGACAGTTTTAGTGATATTGAGTCAAAACTTGATGTGGCAGAAGTTGAGAATCTTTCACACATCCTGACTTTGAGTAGAATGATATTGCTTGGGTTGGGACTGTGCATAGCAATGCTTCAATAATTAGTTAATAACTAATTGATAGGCAGCAAGCAATATGCATTTGTTGAAAATTTCTAGGTCTTTAATACTTTGTTAGTTTAAGGCTTGTGCACGTGACAGTTTGCTGCTAATGGATTTTTTTTTAAGAAGCCTAAATGAATACTACTACTATTATCAAAGTTCTTGTTTTGTGACCGTCACCCTTTAATGGTCCATTAGGAAAGAAAGAGAAACCACATTCCCCTTGAAAAATAATTAAACTGCAATGCCAGTCCTTTTTTTTCTTTCTGTTTTACATTTGAAGCATTTAGGTTTGAATCCATAGATTATTACAAGAGAACAATATGTCAGCTTCTATTGTTCAGTATTTTTATCTAGTATCTTGGGGAGACAAAGAGAAAATACCACAATATGTGTGGCACAACTGTGCAGAAACCAACAGGTACCGGTAGTTTTCATTGCTGATTCAAAACAACCAAATGGTTTATCAGTGAAAAAAAAAAGATCTCCAAATTATTCAATACACGTCTGTTTTTCTTGCTAAGGAGGAGATTAAAGAAACAAATATCCTAAAGCATAAATCCTAGCTTGGCTGGGGGTAAAACTTGAAAGAAAACTGCAAAATTTCAGTGATGTCAGAGGAACTTGTTGTTTTTGTTTTGTTTTTAGCAATGGAAACTCATGTTTCGTTGTTCAGGGCAGCTACTGTTCATTGCTCGCACTTTGTTTCCATTTTAAGACCTCGTAGTGAAACCTTGTAAAGCTCAGACTGCAAATCTTCAGGGACCTGATTACTCACACTCACCTCTCTCTCTGCTGAGGCTTCTCAGGTGTCCTTGTCAGCTTGTGGAGGAGCTCTGTGTGTGTTTTTGCTGTATATGGGTTTCTCTGCTCGTCCTCGAATCATTCATCAACGTTAAGTCAGCAGTAATTAGTATTTGACATAAACACTGACGTAGACACCCCCCAACCTTTTATACTGTAACTACAAATGGGTCTGACAATATGAATATGAGATATAAATTAAACTTGACATTCATGGAATTTAATAAAGGGCCACATCCAAATGTTATGTTACATGACAGCTGTGCACATAATAATAATAATAATAATAATGAATTTAATTTGTAACGCACTTTTCATTAACAAAAATCTCAAAGTGCCACAAAGTGCAACTAAAATCAATGATCAAATAAAAACAAGTGATAAAATCAAGTAAAATCAATGATAAAACAACAAAAATCAATAATAAAATCAATTAAAAACAATGATAATATCAACTAAGATCAAAGATAAAATCATGTGGAGGCAGAGTAGGCTCGCTTAAAAAGAAAGGTCTTTAAGCCTTGTTTAAAGTCAACCAGTGACTGTGGAGCTCTCAGGTAGTCAGGGAGGGAGTTCCATAGGCGGGGGGCAGCCACACAGAATGCCCGGTCTCCCATGGTCCTTAATTTGGTTTGTGGAATGTGAAGTAGATTACTGTTCTGTGATCGTAGAGACCGGGTGGATGAATATGGTGCAAGAATGTCCTTTAGATAATCTGGTGAAGTTCCGTGTAAGCATTGGTGTGTAATGAGAGCAGTTTTGTACTGAATTCTGTAGGTGACAGGAAGCCAATGGAGGTTATGGAGAATGGGTGTAATATGTTCAAATTTACGAGCTCTCAATAAAATCCTTGCTGCACTGTTTTGAATATATTGAAGCTTCTGAAGGTTTTTGCCAGGGATTCCAATAAACAGGGAGTTGCAGTAGTCGAGCCTGGAGGAGACAAAGGCATGGACGAGCTTCTCAGCATCAGAAAAAGTTAGGGATGGGCGAAGTCTGGAGATGTTTCGAAGATGGAAGAAGCAAGTTTTAAACAGATGCTTAATGTGATTTTCAAATGTAAGATGAGAGTCCATTTTTATTCCAAGATTTGTAACAGAGGTGGAGAGGGGGATGTCTTGTCCAGAAAAGGAAATTGTTGTTATAGTTGATGTTTGTACCTGGTGAGGGGTGCCAATCAGTATGGCCTCAGTCTTGGAGCAGTTTAATTGAAGAAAGTTCTGATTCATCCATGCCCTTATTTCCTCCAGGCAGGTAGAGAGGGCAGTGAGTGAAGATGGAGATGACAATGGTGATGATGATGATGCTCCAGTCCTGATGTAAAGCTGTGTATCGTCGGCATAACAGTGAAAAGAAATGTTGAACTGATTAATAATTTGACCTAAAGGCAGCATGTAAAGGGAAAATAGCAGGGGCCCCAGAACTGACCCTTGAGGGACACCACAGGAGACACAGACAGTCTGGGAAGTGGCATTGCCAAGACTAACACATTCCAGCCTATTGGAGAGGAAAGATTTAAACCAGTCCAGGACAGTGTCACAGAGACCGACCTCCACATGAAGACGGTGGAGGAGGATACTATGGTCCACAGTGTCGAAAGCTGCAGTGAGGTCAAGGAGGACAAGGATGGAGGGAGAACCAGTGTCAGCAGCCATGAGGACATCATTTGTAACTCTCAGCAATGCAGTCTCAGTACTGTGAGCTACTCTGAATCCAGACTGGAACTTCTCATACAGAGAGTGTTGCTGTAGGTGGTCCTGCAGCTGAGCAGCAACTGCTTTTTCCAGCACTTTAGACAGAAATGGGAGGTGGGAAATTGGGCGGTAATTAGAAAAAATGTCGGGATCCAAATTAGATTTTTTTCAGAAGAGGCCTAATGATGGCAGTTTTTAGAGGCAGTGGAACATGACCAGATTGTAGAGACTTATTTATTATTTGTGTGATTAATGGGCTTATTGCAGAGTGATTGGATTTTATGAGAGACGAGGGGAAGGGATCCAGGGCGCATTTACTAAATATCTGTAAATCTATGTTTTACCTTCTGTTAAGCATCAGTGTCAATGTGAGGACTGAACTTGGAAAAAGGGCCTTCTCCTACTCTGCTCCTGCTTCATGGAATATCTTACAAAAAGATCTGAAGCTCTCGACCTTGACTTCTCTAAATGGTTTTTTAGCATCTGTATGAATCCTGGAAAAAAACAATGCAGATTTGTTCCAACAGCATTCAGAGTTAGACAGGATCTATTTCTGAAAAAGAAACCCAGTTTAACTTTCAGTTTCCAAGGAGTTTTGAAGGAGACGCCTCCCCGTCCAGAGTCAGCTGCTACCTCGAGGCTTCCTCCTCATGGGACATGCCTGAAACCCCTGAAGGTGTACGGAAAGCATTATTTCCAGAAGCCCAAATCACTTGAACTGACTCCTTTGGATGCAGAGGAGCAGCAACCCCATTCTGAGCTCCTCCTGAATAAAAAAAAGATCTGCAATTTGTCCTTGAGGGCCAAACCACACTTCAGAGGACGTCAACTTCAGCTGCTTTTACCTGCAGTCCCATTTTTTCTGACACCACTCAGATATGGTTTGTGAGGGCTAAAACACAGACTGACTTGTAACTTGATTGCATCTTTCGATGTAGCTCTTTCTTTCCACATCCAGACAGACTAGTACTTTACATTTGCACATGCTGCCCACAATCTGCTTATCAAGCTCCCACTCAGTTGAACAGAAATACTTCAACTCTTTCACTTCCAACCCAGAGTTGTGAATCAACCCTTTCATATTTTTTAAATATCTATGAAATGGCTTGATGCTGGACTTTTCTGGGCTGGTTGTGAAATTGCACGTTGTTTTCACATTAGCTGATTTCAATGTTGAAGATGATGTTTAAATAGATCTTTTACTTTCGGCTTTTTTCAGTGACTGACTTGTAGTTCTACTTTGTTAAATGTATTACTTTGTTCTTCTACATAGTTGCTGTTTGAGGGACAAATGGCAGCTTTGACGGTTTATGATGGATAGTTAGTGGGCTGACATGAAAAGTCACAGGAACAAGGTATTTTATTTGCTATAAAATCACCTTCAAGATATAGACACTTGCTCCCATGCACTTATCTTTCTGCCTCAGGGCCATTAATGTCTGTAAGTGACAGATAAAGTGGCTTAATCTTCTATAAGGACACTCAGTGTACCAGAACTACATACTGTGTGTTGCATGTGCTCTCATCATCCAATTCTCATTTGTCACTTTTGGCTGTGCTCGCTGAATAATTTCAACGTGAACTGATGTACAGTGGGAGGTGCAAAAGACACAAGAGGACAAGTTGTGTTCTGAGAGAGTGCAGTTGATTTTCATCTGTGATCTAAAATGTTTTAGTAAAAAAAAAATATATATATATATATATATATTAGGGTTGTACATCTCTGTGTGACAGACGATTCGATTCACATAGATACAAAGGTTACGATTCGATTCAAAAACGATTTGGGTTGTACATCTCTGTGTGACAGACGATTCGATTCACATAGATACAAAGGTTACGATTCGATTCAAAAACGATTTATTTTAAAAACAAAACGATTCGATTCGATTCAATTTAACTTCATATAATTCTACAATTTAACATTTGTTGATGTAGATAAATATTTTATTATGAAAGAAAAAGGGCCATTTCTATAAATGTGATGTTCTTAGAGCATTTTTAAATTTGTAAAAGTCCACATATATCATATAAACATGGACCTAAAAAGACCAGCTAAAAGAAGATGTCTTTGTTTGATGGGATCAATATAAAATGAGAAAATACAGAAAAAATATAAAAGGCACATATGGTTACAGCAGCATGTAATAAAATAAAAATCACTGGGTAAAAAAAAAACAGGAATAAGCTAAGCACAAAGCTCCTTTGCAATAACCCGCTGTGCAATAACCTGTCACACAACCTGTAGTTTGATAGTTATGTGCAATATAGATCATGTGCATTTTAGCTTATATTTCATTACTAACTTGAAATAGTTATTCACACAAACTCATCCTGCTTCACCGTTTAGTTTATATTGTACCCTTATTGCATGCTTTAGTATTTCCTGTTTGCTTGTTGTTTATTTTTTAGAGAGTCAAATCGGTTCTTCTCATCCTGAGCATTTCATCTGCATATGACAAATAAACACTTGAACTTGAACTTAATAATACAAAACATAATGCAAGAACAGCACGCCCAACAACAGCAGCATGAACATGAGTTTGTGTGAGCAGGTGGGCACGGATTAGTATAAAAACATGTCATAAACAGCAGCATGAGATCATATCAGCAGCATGAATAATCAGCAGCACATATCAACAGTCAAAGTGCCGATTACATGTATAAAATCAATCAAACTGCAGCTTTTTGACCTGGGGAGGTAGTCTGAACAAAAGTGATGTCCTGCATTTCTACATTCAAATGTGTCAGGTTAAATCTGCAATCAAACACAGTGAAGTACTGTAGTTCACTTCCTTATGTTTGTGCTTAGTTACATATACTTTTATTCATCATAATCATCCTCATCTTCTTTTGCGACAGACTTTTCTTAAGGAAAATCAGCTGATCCACATGCTCATGTTTGAGTAGACTGCGTTTTGTGGAAACAATATCTCCAGCAGTGCTGAAAACTCTCTCAGATGCCACACTGGTGGCTGGTATGCAGAGATACATTTTAGCCATAGATGACAAGCAGTGGCAAGTCCTGTTGCTCTTTCCACCACTGTAGTGGGTTTTTTGTCAGGGGCAAAGGATCACGCTCTCTGTACCTCTTGACTTCTTCACTGGCCTGGTCCCTCACAGATCTAGCTGCCATCCTTACTTCAAAGTCTTCTCCCAACAGCTCGTCCAGCGATGACATTTTCTTCTTTTTACAAGGCGGTTCATCATCTGAAATAGAAAACAATTACCATATATTACTGGGTATGTTAGCCATGAAGTTTTTTTTAAACTGACTTTACCATTTTATGTATACATCTTCATCTGATGTTCAGAATTTATTTATGTAGGGACTCGTGTACATGTGTAAAAGATATATCATTATCATCATCATCATGATTATTTAACTGATTATTATTTAACTCTTTCTGTGCATGCAGATTCTCTCATTATAGTGAATGTGTTTTATGCTGATACAATGACTGCAGCACAAGTTTAAGACAAAGTCAGCTCGTTCTTGATCACAAGTTATGAAACACAAACCTGTATGCTGATCTTGGGTCTGGGGTGTATCATTGCAGACGTCCGGATCTCCATTTGCAGGTTCAGTCTGACATAGATCAGTCTGCACTGGACTCTCTGTGTTTTCTCATTGCGTGTTGGTCGAGGTTTGTTGTGCTACCAATGTACTTCAGAGGTGCTCTGCATAGCTTACAAATAGCGTGGCTTTTGTCGAGTTTTCCCAAAAACGTTCCACACTTTAGATTTTTGTCTGGCTAATGTATTGAAAATCTTTCGCGGGGACCCGCTAGCGCTGCTACTAGGGGTGTAATGGTACACTAAAATCACATTTCGGTTCGGTTCAATTACAAGGAGGGCTCGGTTCGTTTTTTTTTTTTCGGTACAAAATAAATAAAATTAAAATAAAGACTTATAAAACATTTATTTTGAAAATATGCCAAGTAAATAATATGTTTATATAAAAATAAATAAAAGTGACCCATTTGGATGACGTTTAAAATAAAAGGCATTCTTTACAATAAATAAACTATACTAACAATAATAAAAATCTTAATAAATAAAATAACAGTCAGAACCAGAACAATAAGCAGCTACAGACTGTTTACAATCTAACTAATCAAGTTTAAAATGTTTGTCCAAAAAGACCAACTTGTCCACATTTTCTGCCAAAAGCACAAATCTAGTTCCAGTGAATATCTCCAGTGGTGGATAAAATCATCTCAATAACAACAGTAGCAGCAGTGTGGCTGTATTTGTCCTCATTACTTACAACAACCTCTTCTTGGACCTGCTCCTCCAGGTAGGAAGAGGACCAGACTTAGCTTTTTTAGATTTTTCTACCTGGATTATTGAGCATGCATCAGGGTGTCCCTGGAAAAGTTCAGAGTTCAGTCACACACTTCTACTGGAGGTGATGTGGTGGATTTCCCTGAAACTGCTAACTGTCCCAGACTGGAAATAAAACACAAAGAGGTAAAAAAAAAAAAGAGTTAATAAGATTATAACTTTAAATTTAAAAAAGTTATTTAGATAATAATATTAATAAAACAACAATACCTCTTCTTGAACGGTTGTTATGAGGTGGTTAAATCGCTCGGTCATCATCATCATGGCAGGGCTTTAACACCACACATCCAGCTCCGAAGTCTCAGATGTAACACTTTTCCACCAGCATGTCGGAACGATGATGACTGATATTATAAATCCATCCATGGAAAGGTCATTTATTATCAACTGAAAAGTGTTTTGCCTCCCTCAAAATAGAAAAAGCACTCTCTGATTGTGAACAACTTTTGCTTGTTGTTTCCACCATTATAAACTTGCTTCTGTTGTAGCATGTTGCAGAAGCTGTGCAGTTTCACCAAAGGTTATAATCAACGGCTCTAAACACTCTTTTTTTTTAAAATCTGGCTTTTTCAAGCTTGTAGTATTCAGTTTAGTTTGTATTCTGTCACTCTTGTTGTTAATTTACTCGAGGTCCAGCACTGAGCAAAAGCTAAATTATTCAAAGCGGAATCTTTAACCAAATACCTTGTAAAAAATATAATTGTGCCCATAGCCTGGAGGTATTTATTTATTTATTTATACAGGTAGTCTCATTGAGTCACGAGAACTCATTTTCAAGAGAGACCTGTTTGGGAGCAGATGGTGGGGGTTAAGGGCCTTGCTCAAGGGCCTAGAGTGGTGCAGGTGAGGGTGGAGGCAGGTGTGGGTGTTTCACCTTTTCCATCCACATTTTGATGTTGTCAGTCTGGGGGGTTGAACCTGCGACTTTACGATCACAGGCCCATCCTCTGCGCCACCACTCCCTGTTTCATTTGTGCAGTAACTCTTGAGTGAGCCATTAAGTCTTTTTTTACTTTGTATTTATTTTTCTCACCAGCTTTGACATTTAATAGTATTAAAAAACTTGGTGAAGATTCTCAGTCGTCCAGGACATGATAGAATCAAAAAAGGCGTTCAATACAGAAACAACTGGACTGGAGGACCATGTACATATT
>JBBPBX010058692.1:8722-22016 GCA_038048925.1 Garcialebias charrua | reverse complement strand
ATCCGTAGATCCAATGTGTACCAGGTTTGCCCGAGACGGGTCAAAGGGCACCCTACGTCCAAACCCTGCATATGTGCCAAAAGTCCTGACTCTAAATCCCAGGAGTCTGGACTTTGAATTGTCAACTTTCCCTCTTCCCCCTGTTCTAACTGCAGAACAGAGGTGGCTGAACGCACTCTGCCCTGTTAGGGCCCTGAGCGCCTAAGTTGGTGAAAAACAAAACAGTTGTTTGTGTGTTTTGCTACTCCTGCTACTGGGAGAGCCCTGTAAAAACACTGCCTCTCACACTGGGCGACTGAGGCCATTAAGAGGGCATACAGCAGCAAAGGTCAGCAGGTGCCCTCTGGGGTACATGCTCACTCAACCCGAGGCCTAGCCACTTCCTGGGCCCTATTCAGAGGTGTTCCAGTAACAGATATATGTGCAGCTGCTAACAATGCATCGTCAAACACGTTTGTAAAACACTACAGCTTAGATGTCACAGCATGTGACGTAACTCAAGCTGTTCTCTCTACCACAGAGTAGCGAGCAGCTGGCGCCAGTAGTAAGGCATAAAGTTCCCACAAGCATGCATTTCCAGAGAATTTCCAGGGCGTGATTGAATTACGTTCCCATAGTCATATGTTACACTGAGTGGACTGACTGATAAGGGAACTGAAAGTTATGCACCATGCATTTTTTTTTTTTTTTTCAACCTTGCTCTCAGCGGAGGCAGTCGCAACCCTTCCCTCTCCTGTCCTTCCCCCCCCTGCTGCTGGCAGCTCCACAGCAAAGCGCCTCGAACGCAAATTAAGATGGATTGGAGGTTTGGGCATTCGATTCTACAAGAAGATTACCACAGAAGAAGGCACAAGGGGAGCCTTTTCAACCTCACAGAGTGACGGAGGATACGCCATGGATTCCGTGGATGTCTGGGTGTGCTCGGGAGGTGACGAACCTTGGAATCTTGGATTATATTGGTTATGATGGCAGCGCTTTCCTTTTGGCATTTGTGGAGCACTGGTCTATCACAAAAGAGGGAGACTTCAGCAGGACTTAATGCCTGGAGCACCCGACGTCTGGTCTGAGCTGTGACCTCGAGAAATCAGCTGTGTGCGAGCTTATTCGGGGGGTGAACAGATCAACCTTGGTTTTAGGACTCTGTTCGCTGTGGTCATCATCAGAATTCAGCTGTTTGAGAGCTTATCCAGAGGGTGAGCTGGTCACCCTTGGACTTAGGACTCGGGTCGCTGTGGTCAACATCTGAGGTCAGAGTCGGATCAGTGGGAGAAAAAAGTCCCGAATTGGATCATATGAACAGAATGGCCCTTACAGACTGAAGGCTGCTGAAATTACAAAGTGTGCCTGATGTAATAATAATATTTGTAATTCTTATCTGGCTCCCTTGGAAACAGCCTTGGAAAAGGCTGGATATCTAATTTCTCCTGAGACGTGGCTACTGTGGAAAAAAGCTGTTGTTGTCTTGTCTGCCCCCCCCCGGAGAACTTTTCTATGCGCGTTATCGGAGGCATCCGGAATGTTTCATGGACAAATCCTCCCTGCCTCGGTTTCAACCTGCAACATGTAACTGTCATAAATGTGCTTATGATATGGTTTTTACTGGGTCATGCGGTGTCTTGCAGACAAAATGTGATTCATTTTTTTTAATATCAACGCTGTGACCCCCATGGTTTCTTTCCCTGTTTTCCCACCTTTGACCTTCATCTGGAGACGGATGAGAGAAGGCCGCGCTGAAGAACATGTGAAGACATGTCATGTCATGTCATGTGTTTTGATAAGGCAGCAGCTTTTCACACTCAAACCCTCTCCTGGATGACTGTGATTACATAATCACGCTGTATCGATGAAAATTGGTGCAATGTTAATAATAAATGACTCTTGACTCTTGATAACTCATGTTCCCTGAAGGAATGGAACGACGTGCAACACATGTTTGCCCTTTCAATGCCCAAGCTCGGTGAAGTGCACTTGGAGGATGAAGGTGGGGCGTCAGTCCCTTTTATGCAAAGAGGGTGGGGCCTCCTTGCTGACGTCCACCTGCCTTAAAAGGCATGATTGTATTACTCCAGGTGAACCGCGTGGCGGCACAATTCCCATGGTCATATGTTGTACCTCGTTACCTTCCTTCAGGGAATATGAGTTATGGTGGTCTGAGTAGCCCAGTCCTAACCTCCTTCTACAGGTGTGCAATGGAGAGCATCCTGTGCTCCAGCATCAACGTGTGGCATGGGGGCTGCACAGTTGCAGAAAGAAAAGCTCTGCAGAGAGTGGTGAAGGCTGCACAGAGGTCTGTTGGAGTCAGTCTCCCCACCATCACAGACATTTACACCTCCAGATGCAGGAAAAGAGCCACCTGCATCATGAAAGACCCCACTCACCCAGCACACACACTCTTTGCCCCACTCCCCTCAGGACGGAGGTTGAGGAGCATCAAATGTAGAACCACTAGACTGAGGAACAGCTTCTACCCTGAGGCTGTTAGACTCATGAATAAATGAATAATAAGAGTGATCACTGTGAAATGTCACATCATGCTGATGCTGATCTGTTTTCTTGTTGCTGTGTTCATCTGTGACCATCTGCTCATAATGACTCATGTTCGTGCTGCTGTTTGTAATGATGTTTTTCTATTACTCTAGGGCTTAGTGTATTTCTAGTTGGATGTTTTTCTTAGTTCATATCCTAGATGTTATTACTGTTTTTCTCTTACATTTTGTTGTTGGATGTAACTGGGACCCTGTGTACATAATCTCATTTCATTACATGTACTACATGCTGTGCAAATGACAATAAAGACTCTCTGACTCTGACTCGGGTGCAATGTGGGATGGGTGGTGGCAGAGGACGGGGTCCCTGGCGGTCTGATCCTCAGCTACAGAAGCTGGCCATTGGGACATGGAATGTCACCTCTCTGGTGGGGAAGGAGCCTGAGCTAGTGTGTGAGGTTGAGAGGTTCCGGCTAGAAATAGTCGGACTCACCTCAACACATGGCTCTGGCTCTGGAACCAGTTTCCTTGAGAGGGGTTGGACACTCTTCCACTCTGGAGTTGCCCCTGGTGAGAGGCGCCGAGCAGGAGTGGGCATACTTGTTGCCCCCCATCTTGGTGCCTGTACGTTGGGGTTCACCCCGGTGAACGAGAGGGTAGCCTCCCTTCGCCTACGTGTGGGGGGACGGGCTCTGACTGTTGTTTGTGCCTATGCGCCAAACGGCAGCGCAGATTACCCACCCTTTTTGGAGTCCTTGGAGGGGGTATTGGAGAGTGCGCCTCCTGGGGACTCCCTTGTTCTACTGGGGGACTTCAACGCTCACGTGGGCAATGACAGTGAGACCTGGAGGGGTGTGGTTGGGAGGAACGGCCCCCCTGATCTGAACCCGAGTGGTGTTCTGTTATTGGACTTCTGTGCTCGTCATGGATTGTCCATAACGAACACCATGTTCAGGCATAAGGGTGTACATATGTGCTCTTGGCACCAGGACACCCTAGGTCGCAGTTCGATGATCGACTTTGTTGTCGTCTCATCTGATCTGCGGCCGCATGTCCTGGACACTCGGGTGAAGAGAGGGGCGGAGCTGTCCACTGACCACTACCTGGTGGTGAGTTGGCTCCGATGGTGGGGGAGGATGCCGGTCAGACCTGGCAGACCCAAACGTATTGTGAGGGTCTGCTGGGAACGTCTGGCAGAGTCTCCCGTAAGACGGAGCTTTAACTCCCACCTCCGGGAGAGCTTTGAACACGTTCCGAGGGAGGCGGGGGACATTGAGTCCGAGTGGGCCATGTTCCGCGCCTCTATTGTCGAGGCAGCTTATCAGAGTTGTGGCCGCAAGGTTGTTGGTGCCTGTCGTGGTGGCAACCCTTGAACCCGGTGGTAGACACCGGCGGTGAGGGATGCTGTCAAGCTGAAGAAGGAGTCATATTGGGCCTTTTTGACCTGTGGGACCCCAGAAGCAGCAGATAGGTACCGACAGTCCAAGCGGCATGCAGCTCGGGTGGTTGCTGAGGCAAAAACTCGGGCGTGGGAGGAGTTTGGAGAGGCCATGGAGAATGACTTCCGTATGGCTTCGAGGCGATTCTGGTCCACCATCCGGCGTCTCAGGGGGGGAAAGCGGTACGCGACCAACACCATTTATGGTGGGGATGGCGTGCTGTTGACCTCAACTCGGGATGTTGTGAGTCGGTGGGCGGAATACTTCGAAGACCTCCTCAATCCTACTGGCACGTCTTCCACTGAGGAAGCGGAGCCTGGGGACTTTGGGTCGGGCTCTCCAATCTCTGGTGCTGAGGTCACCGAGGTGGTTAAAAAGCTCCGTGGTGGTAGGGCTCCGGGGGTGGAAGAGATTCGCCCTGAGTTCCTTAAGCCTGAAATATACCTGAGCGTACAAGCAATACGCCTATACGCCACGTACATACGTCAAGGCAAAAGCGTAGCCCCGCGTAGCCCCTCAGGGCACATACGCGCAAAGCTTTTTTTTACGACCGCATACGTGTGCGCGGTGTCTGACCATAAACTTCCCCGGCGCCGGACTGTTTTGTATGTTACACAAATGAAATAAATTCCCCTTCTTTATCGCTGATCGGGCCTTTTCTTTTGTTTTTTTGCTAAAAGTCAAGTAACCGCTTCTTCCTCCGTTCACTCGATGACTGAAATGAATGAATTCAGGTCCTACCTGGGTGCGCGATGTTTTAAATATTCCCTGGTGGACTGTGTGCTGCAGGAAAAGCGCTCCCTGTTATTATTTTTATTTCTGAGAGAACTTTTTATAACATATATAGTAGAAACACCGCATCAGAACACCGCAGCGGTCTTCAGCGAGCTGCTCATGATGCATTCTCGAGGTTTCACTGAGCTGACTGAAAGCTGTCAATCATTTCAGTAGGCGTGTCAGCAAGTGACCAATCAGCGAGCTCAGTTGAGTCCCCTCCGTGCGCAGCTGCTCATATTACAACAAGGATCTGGAGCGAGAACGCGAGCGTTTGAAAGCTGATAGTTTCTGAAGCTATATCAGCGAAATGCATGCGCACAAAATGCGCGCGTAGAGTGGCGTATCTGAGGACGCTCAAGTGTATTTCAGCCTTTAGGGCTCTGGATGTTGTGGGGTTGTGTTGGCTTATGCGACTCTGTAATATCGCGTGGACATTGGGGGCAGTTCCCTTGGATTGGCAGACTGGGGTGGTGGTTCCCCTATTCAAAAAGGGGGACCATAGGATGTGTTCCAACTATAGGGGGATCACACTTTTAAGCCTCCCTGGTAAGGTCTATTCAGGGGTTCTGGAGAGGAGGGTCCATCGGATAGTCGAACCTCGGATTCAGGAGGAGCAGTGTGGTTTTTGTGCTGGTCGTGGAACACTGGACCAGCTCTACACCCTCAGCAGGGTCCTGGAGGGCGCGTGGGAGTTTGCCCAACAGTTTACATGTGCTTTGTGGACTTGGAAAGGCATTTGACCGCGTCCCTCGGGGGATTCTGTGGGGGGTACTCCGGGAGTATGGGGTACCAGGCCCATTGATATGGGCTGTTAGGTCCCTGTACGACCAGTGTCAGAGATTGGTCCGCATTGCCGCCAGTAAGTTAGGTTCGTTTCCAGTGAGAGTTGGACTCCGCCAAGGTTGCCCCTTGTCACCGATTCTGTTCATAACTTTTATGGACAAAATATCTAGGCGCATCCAAGGTGTTGAGAGGATCCGTTTTGGTGGCCTTAGAATCACTTCTCTGTTTTTTGCAGATGATGTGGTCCTATTGGCTTCATCAGATTGTGATCTACAGCTTTCGCTGGAGCGGTTTGCAGCCGAGTGTGATGCGGCCGGGATGAGGATCAGTTCCTCCAAATCCGAGGCCATGGTCTTGAGCCGGAAAAGGGTAGCATGCCCTCTCCGGGTCGGGGAGGAGGTCCTGCCCCAAGTGGAGGAGTTTAAGTATCTCGGGGTCTTGTTCACGAATGAGGGAAAACTGGAGCGTGAGATCGATAGGCGGATAGGTGCAGCGTCCGCAGTGAAGCGGGCGCTGTACCGGTCTGTCGTGGTGAAGAGAGAGCTGAGTCGAAAGGCAAAGCTCTCAATTTACCGATCGATCTACGTTCCCACCCTCATCTATGGTCATGAGCTTTGGGTTGTGACCGAAAGAACGAGATCTCGGATACAAGCGGCTGAAATGAGTTTTCTCCGCAGGGTGTCTGGACTCTCCCTTAGAGATAGGGTGAGAAGCTCAGTCATCCGGGAGGGACTCGGAGTAGAGCCGCTGCTTCTCCACATCGAGAGGAGCCAGTTGAGGTGGCTCGGGCATCTGGTTAGGATGCCTCCTGGACGCCTCCCTGGTGAGGTGTTCCGGGCATGTCCCACCGGGAGGAGACCCAGAGGAAGACCCAGGACACGCTGGAGGGACTATGTTTCTCGGCTGGCCTGGGAACGCCTTGGGATTCCCCCAGAGGAGCTGCTCCAAGTGGCTGGGGAGAGGGAAGTCTGGGCCTCCCTACTTAGGCTGCTACCCCCGCGACCCGACCCCGGATAAGCGGATGAAAATGGATGGATGGATGACTCTGACTCTGACTCTGATAACTTTCAGTTTTATGAATGACTATTCAATGAAAAGTACCAATAAGAGCTTGTGAATTAACCTTTGGAACTCCATTAGTTTCCAGCTAAATTGTGTATTTTTAGTCATTTATTTATTTTATTTTATTTTGATTTATAAAATTTGTTCATAAAAAATTACAATACAAAACAATCCCATAAACGATAATGTACAAAATATAAAAAAATGAAAGGTAGCAGAAAGAAGAAAAATAATGGTATTATATCTGCCCTTTTTTTCAAACAATCGATTCATACAATAATAATCTTCCAGTAACAGTACAAAATGAATAACTCTTTACAATTGTCTAACTAATACAATACACATTACGCTACTTCATTTTTTTTAACAATTCAGTTTTGATCATGTTCTTAATTGTACACATTGATTGGCATTTTAATTTCATTCTCCAAACCATTCCATAATCCAATTCCCTGGATTGAGATAGACCGTCCCTTCAAACTAGTTCTGAATTTTGGTTTTACAAATATGTCTGTCCTCATAAGATTATAATAACTTTGTCTTATAACAAAATGTCTTTAGTTATTTAAGGGTAATGCATTTTCTGAGCCTTATAAACAACTGATAAAATATTATAATCTACCAAATCATTTAACTTCAATAATTTCAGCTGATAAAATAATGTGCTTGATGGATGACAGTAATGCTTTCTGGTGATTGTTCTCACAGCTCTTTTCTGTAAAACAAAAATAAGCTTTGTAATTGTTTTACACCCCTTCCCCCAAACATCAATAAAATAGATTGTGTGGAACAAATTCTTAAAATTTGTTGTTGTTTCTTTTTGTACAAGTTCAGCTTTTCATCTGCACAATAATGAATAATCTATAAATACAATGCCTTTCAATTATCTGTTCAATTATCAACAATGCAGATAGTCATACAAACTCTCACCACACCAATTTTATTTAGTAAAAAATACTTTCAGTCTTTTACTAGTCAAAAATTTAGAGACAAATAGTTTTGATTTGGATTTCCTTCAGAAAACTATAATTACCAGAATATAAAATATTTATTAATATTATCATTATTATTATTATTTTTATTATTATTATTATTATTATTATTATTATTATTATTATTATTATTATTATTATTATTATTATTATTATTATTGGTTAGCCATAATAACCTTAGATCAGCCAGAAAACAGTGAGGGCTGTTTAAGCTGAAAAACACCAGGTTCTGGCCATCAGCCGATGGTTCAGAGCATCTTTATTTAAACTTTTGTTAAATTGTGACAGGCTAGATCCACACAGACTTTATAAAATATAACAATTATTTTGCAAATATAACACAAACTAATATAAAGCTGTTTTTGTCTAAGAAAGGATAATTAAAGTTTGGCACAGTGGACATCAAAATGCACAATACTGTCAGAGAACCATGTGAAACGCAGTCAGTGGGCCATCTTGCTGTGGCAGGAGGGGTTTTATCTTAGTAGTGTAGCCTTTTGGATTTCAACATAAATCTGTCTTGATGAATCTGTGCCAGATCTCCCTTACTGCAGCTATGTGTGGTTTGGCACAGGATGAGAGCAGCTATCCTGCTGGAACAGCTTCATTACACTTTCACTGGGTTCATAAGTGGACCTGTGTCTGCGCCACACTTTTAAAACCCCTTTTAAACATTTAAAACCCATGAACTATGAATATTATTGTCGGTTAATCTGAACCTGTGAATCATTCCAATGGCTGTCAGCTTGAGATAGCATGTATATTCCTGCTCAGTCTGTAAGTCAGTTTGAAATAGAGCTGTCATTTCCCACCCGAGCACGAAGCCCAGCCCGGCCCAACCCTAATTTGGGCTGGGCCGGGCCAGAACAATGTGCTTAATGCGCAGGCGTGCGTCCGCTGACCCCCGGAGGAAAGAGGTAAAAAAAATGTCCAGGTAAACTCAGATGGACAACCTCATCACCGGCCGCTCATCCGCTGACCTGCTGGTTGAAAGTAGTAAAAAAAATGTCCAGTTAAGCTCAGATAGATCAGCTGAACACTGGCCGTGCATGTCTCTACACCCTGCTGTCATCTGCGGTGAAGGAAGTAGCAGCATCTACAAAAGCTGAAGTGAGCAACGCATTCAATTAAAATAGCCTTGTTCAATATTTTTTCAAACAATTTTGCTCTATAAATATTTTGTTCATCTGTATCATAATTTATCTTTAGAGTTGATTTTTTAGACAATTTGTTTTGGATGTCCATATCCATATGATGAAACAAGAAATGCTATATCATCCTTTTGTTACGTTTTTAAACTATCATGTCAAACTGGATTGCTTACAAAAGCAGTAAAAGCTTAATTAAAAAAAACAACAACCTTTTTTCAGGTTCGGGCCTGTAATTACAGTTAATTTGATCGGGTCGGGTTGGGTTCGGAAAAAAATGGCTACAGGCTGGGGACAGATCGGGTTGGATTTCTTAGGCCTGAATGCAACTCTAGTTTGAAAGCCATCATCTTTTACCTGCTTCTTCCATTTTGGGTCATGGGGGTCACCGGTGCCCATGTCCAGTGATCACTGTGCGAGGGGCGGGGGACACCCATGACAGGTCGCAAGTCCATCACAGGGCCACATAGAGACAAACGAGACAAATATCCTTTCACTCTCTCAATAACACCTAGGGACAATTTAGAGTTATCAATCAGCCTAACATACATGTTTTTGTTTGGTGGGAGGAAACCGGAGTACCTGGAGAAAACCCACACATGCACGGAGAGAACATGCAAACTCCACCAAGAAAAGCCCCTGGACCAGGATTTGAACCTGAAAGTTATGCACCATAACTCATGTTACATGAAGGAAGAGAATGAGGGGCAACATAAGACTATGGGAATTGCACCCCCGCACGGTTACCCAAAGTCATACAATCATGCCTTTACGGCAGGTGGGCGTCAGCGTCACCACAGAGACCCCGCCCTCTTGGCATAAAGACGCGTGCGCCCATCTCACTTCCTCCAAGAGCACTTCACCAAGCTTTTGGCATTGAAAAGGGCAAACATATGTTGCACTTCGTTCCCTTCCTTCAGGGAACATGAGTTATGGTGCATAACTTTCAGTTCCCTTATCAGTCAGTCCACTCAGTGCAACATATGACTATGGGAACGTAATTCATTCACACCCTTGAAAAGCTCATTGAAATGCATGCTTGTGAGAACTTCTGCCTTTATAATTTAGGCGTTTTGGCTGACCTCTACTGTTTGTTAGCGAGTACAGCCTGAGTGACGTCACAAGCAGTGACATCCAAACAATAGTGTATTGAAAACGTGTTTGTGGAACTCCAATTGGCATCAGCACAGCTGTCTGCCACTGGGACTCGCTGAAACAGAGCCCACGAGGCTGCCTGGCCTCGACTGGAATGGGCGTGTACCCCAGAGGGCACCTGTTGACCTTTGCTGCTGTAAGCCCTTTTTATGGCCTCAGTCACCCAGTGTGAGAGGCGTTGCTTTGAAAGAGCTCTGCCCGTAGTAAGATTGGCAAAACAAACAAACAGTTGGTTTGTTTTCCTCCAACTGACAGTTCTATGGATGTAAAAACTCAAAGCCCTGACAGGGCAGAGTGATCTCAACCTCCTCTGTTCCTCAGCGAGAACAAGGTGGGGAGGAAACTCAGAGAGCTCAAAGTCCAGACTTCTGGGATTTAGAGTTGGTACCTTTTGCATGTATGCAGGGTTAGGACGGAGAGTGACCTTTGACCCATCAGGGGCAAACCTTGTACACATTGGGTGTACAGATAAAGTGTGGAGGTCACCCACACGTTTAGCTGAGCAGAGAGCCAGGAGCAAAGCAGTTTTATAAGATAACAAGTCTATCTTAATGCTGCTGAGAGGCTCAAATGGAGGCTCACACAGAGCATCCAGGACTAACTGAAGGTCCCAATCTGGGGCCAGAGTCCTGCTGGGGGGCCTTTTCCTCAGTACGCCCTTCATGAAACGTATCGTGAGAGGATGGGCACCGGGTGTCCCCCTCCCCCAGCCTTCGTGGCACGCCGAGATGGCTGACAAAAACACCTTAATGGTGGAAAATGAGCGGCCTTTTTCCAGCAGGTCCTGTAAAAAATTGAGGAGCTGGACCAAGTCACAGGAATATGAAACAATATTCCTCTCTAGACACCAGGCCTCAAAGACACGCCATTTACGAGCGTAGAGAGTCTGAGTTGACCCAGCTCTCGCCCCCTGTATTGTGTTAATAACATTACTGGGGAGGCCCGAGGCCATCAGCCTGTTCCTTTCAGCGGCCAAGCTGTGAGTTGCCACAGTTCTGGACGTGGATGGAGAAGCTGCCCGTGGGCTTGAGTCAGCAGGTCCCTGTGGGGGGGCAGCTGCCATGGTGTCCCTGACAACAATGAAATTATTTCTGGGAACCACGGTTTCTGTGGCCACCTGGGGGCTATTAATATCAGGGAGAGGGCTCCCCTCCGTACACGTTCCAGCGTCACCTGTATTGAAGGGACAGGTGGAAACGCATAATACAGCACCCCTGCTGGCCAGTCGTAGGCCAGGGCATCCATCCCTATCGGTGCATCTGTTTCCTTTAGTGAAAAGTACTGAGCGCAGTGCGAGTTGGTTCTGTACACTAACAGATCGACGGACATCCGCCCGAATCATGACCAGACCTGGTCCACGATCCGTGGGTTCAGTCTCCATTCTGAGGCCAATAGTGGTCCTCTTGATAGGGTGTCTGCCCTGTGGTTTATCTCTCCCGGGATGTGTGTCACTCTCAGTGACACAATTCTGGGACCATACCACGTGAGCAACCTGTGAGTCAGGCTAAGGAGGGCTCGGGACCTCGTCCCCCCTCCCTGTTGATGTAGGACACAGCTGTCCTATTGTCTGATTTTATGAGGATGTGCTGTTTTGTGATCAGCCCCTTTTTGTAAAAGAGCTTTATTGACAGATAAACAGCCTTTAGTTCCAGTAAGTTGATGTGGAGCTTTGCATCCTGTTTTCTTCAGAGCCCTCAGGCGTTCTGGTTCCTGTAAACTGCTCCCCATCCCCCCAGCGAAGCGTCTGTCGTGATCACCACATGAGACAGGACTCGCCCCAGCGGGACCCCTGCAGTGAACACTGAGGGATCCCTCCAGGGTTCTAGGGCTGACAGACATTATTGGCTGATCAAAATCCTTCTTGCCCGCCTGAGGGGGACAGGATGTGTTTGTTTGTTTAGCTAAATTTGCAGAGGACGCATCTTCAGCAACGCCTGGGGCACACATGGAATGGCGGCTGCCAGTAGGCCCAGAAGACGTTGGCAGAGTCTGAGGGACACTCCCTGGCCCAGCTGAAAGCGTGTCAGGCCGAGTCGTATCGAAGAAACCCGCTCCTCTGCAAGCCATGCTCTGTATAAAATGGTGTTGATCTGTACGCCCAGAAATACGGTAATCTGAGATGGAGTCAGATCGCTTTTCTGCAGATTTAAAACGAAGCCCAGAGCCTCCAGGTTCGTCATCACCATGTGTGTGTGCAACTGGGCTTGTGCTCTGCTGTTAGCGAGAATCAGAATGTCATCCAAATAATTCAAAATTCGGACCCCCTGACCCCTGAGGGGAGTCAGAGCTGCATCCAGGCACTTTGTGAAAGAACGTGGAACGGTTTTTAATCCGAAAGGTAAAGCCTTGTATTCGTAGGCTTTCCCTTCGAATGCAAAGCGTAGATATTTTCTGTGTCTTTTCCAGATGCTCACATGGAAATAGGCGTCTTTCAGATCGACCGTGCATGTGTAGTCTCCTGGTCTCACAGCCTGGAACACCTGTCTCAGCGTCAGCATTTTGAACCTATAAGTTGTTATTCTCTTGTTCAAAGCTCTGAGATCCAGTATCGATCTCAGGGTTTGGTCTCGTTTGGGTACGAGGAAATACTTGCTGAAATGGCCAGTGTTTATTTCTCATTTTGGTACAACACGGATCACACTTTTCTGCAACATTGCTGTTATTTCCTCCCTCAAGACGTGTACATGCTGTGGGTTTATATCTGATTTTAGCACTCCTGTGAACGGCGGCGGCCGCTTGTGGAACTGCAAGCGGAGCCCGTGACGTACTGTTGACATGACCCATGTATTCGGCAGACACGCCCCCCAGGCCTTCACATGTGCAAAGAGCCTCAGAGGCATGTTTATTGCAAGCTGCCTGTGCCTTGTGGGTGCGGGCGGGGGAGCATCTGACCCCCCTTGCTCGACCCTGAGCAAACTGACCTGCCCGCACGTGGACGCCATGAAGTCTGCCTGCTCCAGACAGAACCCAGACGTCCCGCTGCGGTTCATTCTCTGACCTGACACCCTGTGCTGCATGGGGGAGGAGGGGTGTTTGCCCTCTCCCCTTATGACTGTTTTCATAAAAATGGTTTGTTGTTGTCACTGTTTTTTTTTGTTTTTTTTGAGTCAAGAATCAAGGCAGTTTGTGCTTCTGGTACTTTATTTTTGTGTTTTGAAGAACAAAAATGTGTCTTTATTACACACATGTCTGAAACATTTTGTTTTGAGCACACATGAATGTCACCAGCTTTTCGTAGTTTTTTTTACAAATACAGTCTGGGATTAAATGTCTCGGTTCTTGTACAAAGTGGGCGGACGAACCTGCAAAACTGTGGAGCGCGCCCGCTTTGTCAGGCCCGCTTCTGCCTCCCGTCCCGGTTCGCTGAGGAAGTCCATGGTGGGACCGCTTGGCGAGGAACAAACCTGTTCCTGGACCTGTTGTGGGTCTCTGCCGTTGCTCCCCGTCGTAAG
>JBBPBX010058691.1:5085-22016 GCA_038048925.1 Garcialebias charrua | reverse complement strand
ACATTTTAGCTGGTTACACAAATTAAATATTATTTTAAAAACATTTTAGAGTGTACTTTATTTAATAATAATAATAATAATAATAATAATGAATTTAATTTTTAACGTACTTTTTATTAATAAAAATCTCAAAGTGCTATTTAAAAAGTCTATTTATCTTGGGTTTCTGATTGGAATCATCATTACACGTCGTGCAGTTTCCATGGAACAATTCAAATGAACAAACATGATTAGATAAATCAGTTGTAAGACAACCCAAAATAAGATTGAACAAACAGGCTTGGTCCTTTGAGAAATTAAGTCAAGGCTGGTCTGTAGAGTTGTTGTTTTTTTCTTCATCCTTTATTTAGGCAGGTTCGACGATGCCATCTCCTCTGCCCTCCACACAGCTCTCACACATCTGGACACGAAGGACTCATGTTAGAATGCTGTTCATCGACTTCAGCTCAGCATTCAACACCATCATCCCCCAACAGCTCATCCATAAACTGGACAGTCTGGGGCTGAACACCTCAATGTGTAACTGGCTGCTAGACTTCCTGACCGGGAGACCACAGACAGTACGGGTCGGGAGTAACACATCTAGCACCATCACATTGAACACAGGGGCCCCACAAGGATGTGTGCTGAGCCCCCTTCTATTCACCCTGCTAACACACGACTGCACACCATCGTACAGCTCCAACCACTTCATCAAGTTTGCGGACGACACAACAGTGGTGGGTCTCATCAGCAACAACGATGAGACGGACTACAGGAACGAGGTGAGCCGCCTGGCCTTGTGGTGCGGACACAACAATCTCACTCTCAACGTGGAGAAGACAAAGGAGATTGTTGTGGACTTCAGGAAGAGGGATGCCCAACATGCCCCTCTGACCATCAACAGCACCGCAGTGGAGAGAGTAGACAGCACCAAGTTCCTGGGAGTGCATGTCTCAGAGGACCTGTCCTGGAGCAGGAACACTGCATCACTGGCCAAGAAGGCTCACCAGCGTCTCTACTTTCTCCGCAAGCTGAAAAGGGCTGGAGCTTCAACCCCCATCATGTGCACCTTCTACAGAGGTGCCATAGAAAGTGTCCTGACCAGCTGCATCACTGTGTGGTTTGGTGCATGTACTGCATCATGCCGCAAGAGCCTCCAGCGCATCGTGAGAGCAGCTGAGAAGATCGTCGGCACCTCCTTGCCCTCACTGCAGGACTTACACAGCAACCGCCTCACTCGGAAAGCCCACTGCATGGCAGGTGATCCCACACACCCACTACACAGCTGCTTCAGACTGCTGCCATCAGGGAGGAGACTGAGGAGTCTCCAGGCTCGAACCAGCAGACTGAGTGACAGCTCTGTTCATCAGGCAGTCAGGATGC
Source organism: Garcialebias charrua (assembly GCA_038048925.1). NCBI lineage: Eukaryota > Metazoa > Chordata > Actinopteri > Cyprinodontiformes > Rivulidae > Garcialebias > Garcialebias charrua. The sequence goes on along the minus strand of JBBPBX010058691.1, from coordinate 20,651 downwards.
TAAACACTCTGCCTGCTCTGCCCCCCTCCCATTTGAACTGCCTTAACACTAAAACTTTCTCACACATTACCACACAACACAAAGATTTTAACACTGGACTCTGTGTCATCAAACGGGTTATTCACTAAACTCTCGGTCATGTGCTCATTCAGTTTGCACTACTTCTCATATTTGCACTAATGTTTGTATTACATCACTGCCTATAGTCATACTACTGGTTACATTCAATGTTTACATTTATTAATACTGTTTACATTTATTACTACTGCTTACATTTATTACTACTGTTTACATTTCCACTACTTTTATATCTACACCACTGCTGATACATATACAGTATTCTCTGACCAGCCTTATTTAAGGATGCCCAATGTGCCTTACTGCATATGCCACTTTTGCCTCTATAACAACATCAACTACCTCATACATATACTGTGTACATTAACTCATATGCTGCTTTGCCACTTTGCAAATGTCAATGCTTGAACCTTTAGTTTATTTTATAGTTATACTTTTTATACTAGTATGCAAAAACTCAGGACAGTATTATGTTCATTAAATGTTTAGTGTTTTAGTTTTAGTTTTAGAGTTGGTGTAAATTTTTATACTCTTATACCATTATGCAAAAACTCAGGACAGTGTCACAGTTTTACTATTTTATGCTTATGTCTATTATTATATGTTTCAGTGTTTCAATGTTTAAATAGTTACTGTTGCACCGAGGGACTGAGAGAAACGAAATTTCAATTCTGTGTATGTCCTGTACATATTGCAGTTCTGACAATAAAGCTGACTTTGACTTTTTTAATCCCATTGAGCCTCGAGGACTCATTTACAAGAGAGACCTGGTTTCAACAAAGAATGATGACAACAGCAACAATAGACTTTCCTTTGACAATCAACAATAGACAATCATAAGAGAGGCATACAGATTTTTTTGTTTGTTTATAACAAGTTAATAAAAATATATCAAAATAGCAAAATAGATAGATCATAAGGCAAATGTAGAAAACTAAAAACTGGAACATGTCTGCATTGGTTTTTGCCAGGATTTTGATTTATCATGTAAAGACGAGTGTAACACTTGCTCTTCTCAAGGGCGGACGTCTCCTCTCGGTCTCCGCTTTACTTTTGCTTTGTCTTGTCTGTGAAACTGTCTGAGAGCCTCTCTTCTACAAAATCTTCCGAATCATAACTATGGACTTCAATTTGGTCAGTTGGTCCCTCATCACAACTGATAACATTTCTTCAATAAGAAGACAGGCTGTGGGCGAGCCGATTTGCCCTGTTGGCATGCACACAGCTGGATATCTCATCGACTTGGAAGACTTGATGACGTGTCTATCTCTGTTGTCATCTGTGGATCTTAAGGACGCATATTTAATTGGATTTATGATAACTGGTTCCTGCTTTTTGGATTTGGCTGGTTCCTGGTCTATCAACACAAAAGGAAGATGTCGGCGGCAAATCTGCACCTGGTCAGGCTGCCTGCCTTACATGATGGCTCGGTTCATGTCTCGAGAACCCATGCTGAATGGATTAGATCTCTGGGATTTTCTCAGGCATGTTCCATTAATATGGTCATTTTAATTTGGACATTTCGGAAGCAAGTAGACCAACACAGACTGAAGGTAGATGTCATTAAAGTTTCTGCCTGTTCCCAAAACAATCGTGTTTACCGTACTTTTTCGGCATATAACACGCAGTATTCTTTACTAATTTGAATGTCCTGCAGCTTATATGCCGAAGCATGTTATTTATGGATTTTTTCCCATATTTTTAGACCCATTTTTGGCTCTGATATCGCCATTTTTCATTTTGGGCAAAAAATGGTGCAGTACCACTTTTGTCCGCTAGGGGGACACTTCCAGAGGAGTACACCGACCGTTTCTAGCTCATGTGTCTGAAAAAAGCCTCCTCTGGTCGGACTGACTCTGTCGCTGCCCGGCCTCCTGCTCTGGAGGTAACTGCTGTTAGCTGTGTTGTTAGCTGTTTTTTTTCTTCCGCAAGATAACTCATAAACCACACCGCAGATTCTCTTGAAACTTACAGAGCGTAATTATTTGGTGGTCATTTACAAACTGTTAGCTGCAGAAGATATTTAGAGCTAAAAAAAATGCTCTTTTACGGTAGCTTGTTTGTTAGTGGTATAGCTACCGCAAACAGATACCTACTGTTTAGATAAACAGATCATAAACCACCCGACATATATTTTTTAGGCTTTCAGAGTGTAATTATATGGGTTTCATTTACAAACTGTTGACCTGTATAAGACATTTGAGATAAAATTCAATTTTTTATTCGTTTTTTTATAAGACGGAATTGTCTCGTAGCTTCGGTTTCATTTCCGTTTATATTGTTATAAATCATAAACCACTCGGTGGATATTTTTTCTGCTTACAGAGTGTATTTATATGGGTTTTAATTTACAAACTGTTGACCTGTATAAGACATTTGAGATAAAATTCAATTTTTTATTTGTTTTTTTAAGAGACGGAATCGTCTCGTAGCTTCAGTTTTATTTCCGTTTATATTGTTATAAATCATAAACCACTCGACAGATATTTTTTAGGCTTTCAGAGTGTAATTATATAATAATATAATAATAATAATCATTTTATTTAAAAGCGCCTTTCAGGACACCCAAGGACACTTAACAAACCAATACAGTGTAATACAGATCAAACAATATCAGCGACAAATTGAAATATAAAATACTTAAAGATTATAAAATGCAAAATAATGAAAATACATTTAGTAAAGTTAATGATAAGCTAGTCTAAAGAGATGTGTTTTCAGGGCAGTCTTGAACAGAGAAAGGGAGGTGGTGTTTCGAAGGTCTGGTGGTAGAGCGTTCCAGAGGTGAGGGGCAGAGCAGGTGAAGGCCCTGCTCCCCATGGTGGAGAGGCGGGCAGAGGGTACATGGAGATGTAGCAAAGAGGAGGATCTGAGAGAGCGTGATGGGATGGAGATTTGTAGGAGGTCAGATAGATAAGGAGGGGCAAGGTTGTGGATAGCTTTGAACGAGAGGAGGAGAATTTTGAAGATGATGCGTGATATGGGGTTTAATGTACAAACTGTTGACCTGTATAAGACATTTGAGATAAAATTCAAATTTTTATAATTTATTTTATAGTAGCGCACGCGATCATTTGGAAGACGTCAAACCGAAACAATTTAAATTCAGCAGATTTGACCATTTTGTGAATTGATTAAGGAACGTTTAAGCTCACGAAACCTTGTTCTATAATGTCAGCTAAGAAATACTTTTTTTCTCAGCAAATAAATCATAGTTTTTACCGTGTTATCTTGTAACAGGGCGGCCGTGGCACAGTGGTAATGACAGTCGACCCCCAATCGGAAGGTTGGAGGTTCGAATCCCGCGTCCGCCCACCACGTGTTGTTGTGTCCCTGGGCAAGACACTTAACCCCGAGTTGCTTTCGGTAGGTCTAGATGGCGCCTTGCAAGGCAGGCTACCACTACCGGTGTATGAATGTGTGAATGAATGGGTGGATGGCTGGTATTGTAAAGCGCTTTGGGGCTCCTCACAGGGGGCTAGAAAGCGCTATATAAATAAGCTCCATTTACCATTTAAGGACGGGGCATAGCTCCGCACTAGCGCGAGCGCGAGGCCACGCGGCGCCACGCTGTGCGAGCTCCGCTTGCACAAGCCTTTGAACGCTCGCGCGAACGCGCCAAGCTCAATTTTACGACCGCTCACGCGCGCGCGGTGTCTCACAATAAACTGCCCTGGTGGCGGACTGTTTTGTGTGACACACAAATGAATTAAATTCCTCTTCTTTATCGCTGATCGGGCCTTTTCTTTTGTTTTTTTGCCAAAAGTCAAGTGATCGCTTGAAGCGGTCACCATTCACTTCCTCCTCCGATGAGGAGGAATGAATGAACTTGTCACGAGTGAACTAAACTCATGTCCAACGTGGATGCGCAGGTTCTAAACATTTCCTGGTGTGCTTGTCTGCTGTGTGGGTTGAAGGACCAGCGCTCCCTGTTTTAATTTTAATTTTTAGGACTTTTTTATTAACATATAAACACAGAACAAAGCTGCACAGCCCTCTGCCTTTTCTTCAGACCCGACCTGTCAATCAAATCAGTAGGCTGTCAGCAAATGACCAATCAGCGACCTCAATTTGTCCCGTAGCTAAACGCTCCGCCCTGCTTCTGCTCAAATGACATCAAGTATTTGGAGCGAAAACGTTGGAGCCACACGCTGCTTCACGCTGTGCTCTGCTGTGAACCCCCCACGCGCAGCACTCGCGCGTGGCGCGGGGCTCGCTCGAGCGCGGAGCTCTGCGCCGGCCTTTAAAGTCCTTCCATGCTGGCTCGCTTCTGTGGCTGCCATTTTCAGCTGCCTCAGGCAATGAGGCGCTGACGCGTCGCGTAGCGGTGACGCATAATAGATGCGTCTTATAGGGTGAAGCGTGTTATTTATGGATTTTTCCAATTTATTGACAATAATTGGACAAAGCGGGTTATACACAGAAGCGTGTTAAATGCCGAAAAGTACGGTATCTGAAATTTGCTCACTGACTGGCCTTGACAGGCTGTCTTATCTCAACACGCCTGGAGAAGTTTTGTAAACTTGACGCTCTCACCCCTCCCAAACCTTCTGCAGAGGAATTCCACGGACTTATCAGAGGAGCTCACCTGAATAAACATTCTTTCATCATTTCAGGACTCTGGATTCGCCTATGGCCGTCCTCTAGACTCTAGAGATCTTTGGGCGGGTGGGACTCTATTTGGCAACACCGGTCACAACGGTGTTTACACAAGTGTGTCTTTCAGTGGTGGAGAAAGTACTCAAACACTGTACTTAAGTAAAAGTACAAATAAACAGACAAAATGTACTCTAGTAAAAGTAGAAGTACCATATTAATGTTTTTACTTAAGTAAAAGTAAATAAGTACTTGCTTTTAAAAATACTTAAAGTATTAAAGTAAAAGTACTTGCTGAATGTATTACCTAATGCAATGGTTTACAAAATCATCAAGTGTGCGTATATTTTCTGTAATACATTAATAGTGTTGAGTCATTTTAATGAACAATGCTGCAGATAATACATGTTTTTATTGTGTTTACTCTGACACAGTTCACACTTGGACTTGTGATTCTGTGCGTCAGTATTTCAGGGATGACATGAAGAGTTAAATGTCATTAAGTAAAATAAGAAAGAGGAATGATTTTACCTTTGAACATTTTTATTTAACACAAACCAATGTGTCATTTTAACTGCAGTAAACACGTTTAAGTAAAAGTTGTCTGTTTGAAAAAAGGAGCATTAGACCTAACAAAGGAACATCTGATCATTTCAACTCCAGTTTGTCTTCAACTCTAGTTAAAATACTGTCTAGTCAACCTTGTAATGGGTCAATAGTGAACAATATTTTAACTTCCTGACACCATTTTCGAAACTTGGACCTGAGTGTCGAGACATTTGGAGACATCTCTTGTCTCCTGTCCTAACATGAACTGACACATTTTAATATTGCAGCAAGAATTTCTTGTCCAAGTTCAGAATAAGTTGTTTTTCAAAGTTTTTTTTGAGTCCAGTCTGGCTCTTTTGGGAGAGAGAATCTGTCCTGCTGTACTGAACAGTCTTTCAATAATATTTCAATAGTCTTTCAATAAGGCCATGGGTGTGTATCTTGCTGACTCTGTGGTGGAATCCATTTTGGGTGTGTTAGTGGTGCTGTGGGTGCTCCCAGCTCAGTGACGTATATACTAGAATATATGTCACTGGTCCAGCTCTTCTTGAAGGCAGGTCTAATGTTACCTGTCCACTTTGCAGTGATTCAATGGACCAACTCCCCTCTCGACATCAGTTACTTTCAAACTAATGACAAATCAAAAAGCTGCAACGTGAATGTAACTTGTAACTCAACACATTATAGAAATGTAGTGTAGTAGAAAGTACAGATACTTCATGTAAAATCTAGTGGAGTAAAAGTAAAAGTACCCACATTTAATTTAAGTAAAGTACAGATACATGAAAAATGTACTTAAGTACAGTTACAAAGTTTTTGTACTTTGTTACATCCCACCACTGGTGTCTTTACATCCGGGGCAGAGACTCCACCGAACCCCTGAGACCCGCTCATCGAACCCCTGGGGTTCGATCGAACCCAGGTTAAGAACCAGTGGGAACTACTGTATATGAACTGAGTGATTTTATCTGAACAGTGCAGTGCCTCTGCTGGCTGGCTGCTCAACCACCTTTGAGTCCCCTCCCCTGCCCTCTGCGTAATGTCGGCGTCATTATGTGCTTGTGTGTGAGACTTTTTTCATTACCACATTTTTTTACCTTCAAGCAGAGATCAAAAATATGTTAGGAATTTTTTTGTCTCCAAACCCAATGTGTCATTTTTCACCACTTTTATTGTCTGTCCAACAGATCTCACTTATAAATGAGTCTTTGAGGCTCAATGTGATTTATCTGTTTAAATAAAAGTTGAATGAATGAAAAAGTAAATGCCACTCATAATTATGTTTCCTTCACTCTAAAGATTGATGGATACATAAAAAAAGCAGGTGTATGTAAAAAAAAAAAAAGTGGGATATTCAGTTTCAGCAGATTGAGTTGAAATCATTGAAAAACAAATTATATTATCTTAAAAGAACAAAGGATGAATAACAGTTATTTAAAACAGACCAATGGCCTTGTTTGAGGTCTTTATTGGATTTATTACTTTATTCCTGCTTTTGTCATTCAAGTGACTTGTTGTATTATTTTGCCTTAATGCCTAATTGCTGTTTTATTTTCATGCCCAGGACTGCAATCCCAAATGGTGTCTAGACACATGGTACTTTCACAAATGTCTGAGTTTTTGTTTGAGTAAGAGTTTTTATGCCTTTTGGGAATCACAGTAATCTTGGAGAAGTGCTGAAAGTATCTTTCCCTACAGAATTTGCATTAAAGTCCTTGAAATGAATTCAAACTTGTGTAAATGATTTTTGAAAATATAGTACTATGTGCCAGGAATCAGCATACAACTTTCCCCTCATTATTTGTTTATTTCAACCACTTCATTGGAGGTGTAGCAATTAATTGAATGCAATGTTCTTAAGTCATATGGTAATTGCATTTGTAGACATGGCATATGGAACAATTTAATCTTAACAGTATTTACAACCAGGCACAGAATGTCGTTGTTGTTGTTCTCGCACTATTGAATAAGTTTGTATTTGTTCACAATCTTTCTAGATTGGGAAAAAAAAGTTAATAAAATGGTCCTAAGTGCAGTGTGAAAAAAATATATTGTGCTTTATGTTATAACATGAAGCATTTTATCCCAGAGTTCACCCTGTTTTGTGACAGGTAGTTTAAATGCCTCACCTTAACAAAGAAGTCATTCAGCATCAAAGCTGTTGTAAACTTTAAAGAGCAAGTAAAACCTACAAAAGAAAAAAATAAAGCTAATTAACTCAGGAACATTTATAGGCTGTTGTTTTCCATGGCTTTAAACTGGAGTCCCAAGCTTAAAGCTGGGCCAAAGACTAGTGTTCCCTTTCTAAAAAGCTCTTTTGTTTTATAGGTTTAAAACATGAGAAATATTCAAGGAAATACTTAATTTATTATGTATTCCATGACAGCAACCCTGCTGAGTGTTATGCTGTGTGCATGTTGCTTTAAATATATGGGTATTAAATGTACATTTATTTTTACGTTTTGCTCTTTCTTATTTTATCTTGCATAAGGAGTCCAGCTCCATTAACAACATCAATATTCCAATTGCTTTAATAAACATTACATTAGAAATAAATACCTATAATCTCACTGGACTTTAGACTTAGACTTAGATCCTCCCGCGCTCGAGAGCGCATTGGGCGGCAAGCTGTTTCCATTGATCTCTATCCTTGGCGATCATCTCCACCGTGCTCGGGTCGAAGCCCTGTACCTTCAGGTCTTTCTCAAAGGATCGTCTCCACGTCAGTTTGGGTCTGCCTCTCTTTCTGTTTCCTTGTGGTTTCCAATTGAAGGCAATCTTTGGTAGTCTCTGTGCTTCCATTCTCAGTACATGTCCTGCAAACTTGAGCTTCCTTAGCTTAATTGTTTGGCTCATGGGTATGGTATGTGTCCTACGATAGACTTCTGCGTTTGTAATCCGATCTAGGTATGTAATCTTCAGTATCTTTCGCAGGCATCTTTGTTGGAATGCATCCAATTTCTTGGCCATCTTTACTGACATCTTCCACGTCTCACTGGCATACAAGGCTGTGGGGATAACCACTGCTTGCAGTAGTCTGACCTTAAGATTCGTGGATATGGATTTACTTGCCCATATTGATTGTAGTCTTCTGAATGTTGATGCTGCCTTACCGATGCGGGTGGTAATATCTGCATCTACGTTGCCATCGTCAGTTATGACACTTCCAAGGTAGACAAATTTCTGTACCTTCTCAGCAGACGATTGATCTATTGTTATCTGTATGTTTGGTTCTGTGTGCCCAACTTGCATAACCTTTGTTTTTCCTTCGTTTATTTTCAAACCAATCCTTTTAGCGTTTTCTTGTAGGGCTTGCGTCATATCTTTAAGCACTGGTTGAGTGTTTGCCAGTAGGACTATATCGTCTGCAAAGTCTAGATCCGTTAAGTTCTCATTTGTCGTCCATTTTACTGGACTACTTATCAGGAAATCAACACACACGCACACACACACACACACACAACACACACACATGGAATAAATGTACAGGACTTTTTTTTTCAGGACTATAAGATTGTAGGACATTCATTTAAAAATGTCCTTTTTTGAGGATTTCTAAAATATTTTTGAATAATGACACTAATGCAGTTTATATTAGATGCCAGTGCATTTTTTTTTAGCTGTCACTGACTTTTGATCAAAACACATCTTACTAGTTTATTAGTTGTTGCTTTTTGTTTGTTTGTTTTTGTACATAAGTATGCAGATCTGTTTTATAATCTAATAACTTGAAGACAATTAACAGTTTTTCCAATGAAACATTTCAATTTTGGTCGCAAAAGTTCAGCCTGCCAAAGTAAGAAAAGTAATTCTGTAGTATTCCATTTTCATCTTTTGCTAACAGAAATTGTTATCCATGGCCGTCCATTTATCTTGTTCATAACTGCCCCATCAACAACCCTTATGTGTCAGCTTGAAATATGAATCCTTCTGCCTGTCCCTGAATGCTGCGTATAGTTTATTGACATTTGTGGAGCTGTAGCCATCTGGCTGAAGGTGTTTGATGTAGATTTTCTCAAAGATTTTTTGGGGAATTGTTCATATGTTCAGGAGATGAGGTGAATAATTTTCCTCCACCTCAAGTTACTCTCTTTAGTATCATATCATTTTACACTCTCATTTACACCTTTGGTAAATTTGTTATAAAAAAAGATCTATACCACTAAGCTTCACAGACAAATCAAGAAATCCGTCTGGCTCTGGGGAATCTTAAAAGGTGAGTTCATGGCTGTGCCCTGTGAATTACCAGGCTGCTGAAAGAATGGGGATGGTTGGGCTGGAGAAGGCTAGTAGTAAAGAGGACAAATTGTAACAGATTGCCAACCTAAACCTCTGCCCTTAAACAGAAAAAAATAAAAAGATATACTTTAGGGATGAGGGTGCCAGTCACAGCATAATTGATGCTGGACTGGGTATGGGGTAAGTCCCATCTGCCACTGGCTGCTATTTGGAAGACACAAAGAAGATTTCCTTTTTGTCCTGTCTCAACCAAGGCTTCAAACTGTGCTGGCAAAATGCTCTTTCCTGTCCCCCTTGTCCTCATTATAAGCACAAAATTGTAAGTCCAAGCATTGGTCTACCCTTAGAGGATGTCATCTTGGGAGGATGAGGAAAGCCACATGCAGCCATGACATATATTTCCAATCATATGGGATGAGAGGAACAGAAAACACACAACTGTACCTATGCGACCATGTTTTGTTGTTGTTCACGTGTGCTTCTTCACCAACTTTGTGGATGCTTTAAATGTTTCAAGGAAGGTTACTGTGGTTATTCATCAGCTGAAGCACAACTATGAAGAGTGCAGAATCCTATTTTTTACACTCTCTACAACCCACTGACCAGTCCAAGCACACAGACATTTTGCTGCATTTTCAACAACATTGTTGTGATTAATGGGCTCTGGGACTGGGGAACTTGTTCAGGATGACACGAGCTTTTGTCTCTGTGTGTCATCCCCTTCTTCTTCCTGACAGCCACAAGAGTCTTGCTCTCTTTGCAGCCATCTACTCTGCTAGCTGGTTGGCTGGGCGAGAGGATCCGATACGAGCTGACAGCACAGTAATAACCCATGCAAATTAACAGGGTGGGGTGTAAATGCAAATGCTAAACGCACAAAAGAAAATGTGATTAAAAAGCATTTTGGTGTGTTTCCTATCTCCTCATGCTGCTCATGTTGCAGAATAGAGGTTTAAAAAGTTACTGACTCGGGTATAGGGAATTCATGCCTTGTGTTTCAGCATTTCAGCCTCCCCTTTTTTCATTTCCTTCTTTTTTGTCCTCTTGAGAGCGGTATACTTTGATTGTTTTTTCAGGCTGTCATCTATCTCCATGACTGCCACAATGCTGGCCTATCCAACTATGTGACTTCTCAAAATAAGGAATATGAGCACTTAGCAGTATTATGTGTTTCACTCAGCGTTACTGAGTCTGAATGGTATATATATATATATATATATATATAGCCTTCCACTTTTTTTTTGCCTTACAGCTACATGCATTTGAAAAGTTCTGTTTCCCATGCATATACAGTATATCTGTGCTAGAAGCAATCTCAGAGCAGAAATAAAGCAGCAGGTGGTCATGTTGCACTGTCATTGTGCACCACCAGGAAATGCAATGCAAAACTTGAATGGCCTTTTTTAATTATTTAAGAAACACACACTTAAAGCTGCACTCTGCAGTTTTTGTAGAACGCAGCACTATGGAAAATGTTGAACTGGGAAAGCATTCTGGTCCCTCCCCACTCAGAGCCATATATGGCTCTGCTCCCCCTTGCTCTCGCTGCAGTTTCTGAATGCTCCGCCTCCACTACCGTATTCGCCGCTGTATTATATGCTCCGGTCTATAATACGCTTTGACCAATTATTGGAAATAAACCAGAAAAAAACGTACATAATACGCTTCGGTGTTTAATACGCATCTATTATGCGTCACTGCTACGCAACGCGTTAGCGCCTCATTTGCCCTGCTTAAAATGGCGGCGACAGAAGCGAGCGAGTATGAAGAACTTCACAAGGAAACACGGTAAAAACTATTATTTCTTTGCGAGAAAAAAATATATTTCTTAGCTGACTTTATAGCACACGGTCTCCTGAGCTTAACCAAATGTGAAATCAGCTGGTCTGAGCTGGTTTTAAAAAAATAGTTAGCCGATTTGCATACAGGCGGTTCGGACGCTTTCTTTCTTTAAATTTAGTTAAATAAATACTTAAAAATATATTTCTTAGCTGACTTTATAGCACAAGGGTGTCATGAGCTTAACCAAATGTGAAATCAGCTGGATTTAAAAATTTGCTGTGTGGTTTATGAGTTACGGTATCTTGCAAACAAAACCAGCGAACCTCACAGCTAACTGCAGCTACATCCAGAGCAGGGGGCGGGCAGCGACAGAGTCAGTCTGACCAGAGGAGGCTTTTTTTGGACACATGAGCTAGAAACTGTCTGGAAGTGGCCCTTCTCTTCCTCTTTGCTCTCTGAGTCCTCTGCTGCTGCCCATAGCGCCCATAGCGGCTGAAACTGGTACTGCACCATTTTTTGCCCAAAATGAAAAACAGCGATATCAGAGCGAAAAATGGGTCTAAAAATATGGGAAAAAATCCATAGATAATACGCTTCGGTGTATAATACGCAGGACATTCAAATGAGCAAAAAAACAATGTATTATACACTGACGAATACGGTACATGTCCTGTCTCAACCGCTGCGAAGTTCTGTGATTATATGTTAATACAACGTTCTAAAAAATAACATAAAAACATGGAGCGCTGGTCCAGCACACCAGAACACCATGAAATCTGCTGAGCCTCGCGGAGCCACGTTGAACCCGAGTTTAATTTGCACGTGACAAATTCATCCATTTCCTCATCATTTCAATCATGGATCAGTGGAGGAGGAAGCGATCACTTGACTTTTGGCAAAAAAACAAAAGAAAAGTCCAGATCAGGGATGAAGAAGGGGAATTTAATACATTTGTGTCACATACAAAACAGTTTTGCATCACTTTGCAATACTTTGAACGAGAACCTGCGCGGCCGCGGGGCTGGGACGGGGGGGGGCGTGGGTTAGGAGCGTGAGAAGTGAGAAGCTCTGTTTTTATTGGCTGGTTAAAAACTCTGTTTTTATTGGCTGGTTAACGGCGGGTCACTGTGGCTTTTTAGAAATGCTTATTTACCACCTGGAGAAGCAAGGGGACTATAGATTTTTTTTTTTCAGAGATCACTTTGTCTAACATCAGTCTGTCAGGAGATAGAGTGAAGAAATATGTTAAAAATATATTTTTGGAAAACTTACAGACTGTAGCTTTAAGTCCCAAAGAATAGGGTTTTTAAAAAAAGTAAAAGTAAATCATAAAATTGCATATGTGCACAGATCTGACAATCGTTCTCTTATTTATCCCAGAATAGCTGTGGATACAACAATAAAAACATGTGTTGCACCAGTTAATAGACGTGACATTGACAGCAAAATTATCAACTACTGCAGCTCTGGAATGAATCCTTTATTTTACCAGGAGAAAGAAAGACTCATTGACAACATTGCCCAGGCCAAAGCTACTGGTAACAAAATTCACATTTTCATAAAACAAGCTTTAACAATAATAACATTTTACACTGACACACACAAAATAAAAAATAATAAAAATTAAACATATGAATAAGATAATTTAATAACAATTATAACTTTTAAATAAAATAACTGTAAATACCTAATTAAAAAAGGTGTATCTGTACATATTCAAAATATAACTATTCATATCAGATAAAATGCAACCTGATGTCTGTTTCTTAACACATTTTAAAATATCCTTAAATATGTTCAATGAAACCAGCTCCTTTATTTTTAGACTAGATTGAAGTTGATTCCAGGTGGACGGGGCACCAAACTGAAAATACTTTTTATCTTATTTCATCTGGACTTTAGGTCCCGAAAATAACTAGTAGTCCTTGGAGTAAAGTGAATACCTCTGGTCCATTTGTGATTTATAGATGAAGAGATAAGGGAAAAGACCTAGCACAGCCTTATGTATAAGTACAGTATATACCAATCATTTAATCAATGCATGGACAAGGAAGACCATCCCACTCGGGCATACAACACAGTGATGTGTCAAGATTTTAAGATCAGTAATAAAATGTAGAGCTCCATGGTAAACATAGTCCAGCAACCATAAACACTGAGATGATGTGCATGTGATGTGCATACTGCACATGTACATCACTATAATCTAAAAATGACAAAAACACAGCAGAAACAAGTTATTTTTATTTAATTAGTTTATTTTTATTTTTTTGCTTTGAAAGAAAGTCTGGATCTAAGTCTGGGAAAAAAATACTTTTGGCCTGAGCTTTTTAACTAAATATTGCATGTGTGGAGCAAAGCATCATCAAAAATAAAACCCAAGTATATACTGAAAAACCTGTTCACAGAAGTGCCTTGAAATGCTTTCACTGCTTGGAAATCAAATGCCTCAGTCTCGGAGTTAGAAAACATCATCATCTTGGTTTCATCTAACAGCTTTTGGGCTATTGAAATTGTTCTGGACAATGTTGAAGGCACATTGTAGTAAACCAAGTGCTTTGCTTGGCGTTGAAGCAGCACAATATATAACTGTGTCGTCAGCATAAAAATGGAACATTGCACATGGTACATTATAATCAAAAAAGTTATATAACTACGGTATTAAAATAGTAATGACCCCCAAAACCAATCCTTGAGGCACCCCTTTAGTTATTTTGAGTGAGGTCGAAGTCAGACCTTGAAACTGAACACTTTGATTTGTTTTCCAAGTAATTTTCAAACCAATCACCTGATTGTTTTGATAGTCCCGTGAAGCCTTTGCAATATGTTATTATGACCAACAGTCTTGAAGGCTTTTGACTGGTCCATAAAAGGTGCTGCAAAATGTTGTCCGTTATACAAAAAGCCAATAACATCATTAACTACTTTTAAAGCTGATGTTGTAGTGCTGTGCCTTTTCCTAAAACCAGACTGAAATTTTGACAAAATGCTATTTGCTGTTAGAAAATCTTCCAGTTTTTCACACACCGAGGTCTCCTGAAACTTGGCCAATGCAGACAGTTTAGAAATGGGCCTGTAATTGTTCATTTCTCTCTCGTCACCTCCATTGAACAAGGGGAGCAAGTAGGCAGATTTTCATACTAAAGGAATTTCACCAATGTCCAGGGAGAGATTAAAAAGATGTGGTGCAATAAAATCAACTGACAACTTTAAAAAATAAGGTTCCAAATGGTCAGGACCTGCTGACTTCATGGGAGCTAAAATTATAATGGCATTGTGCACCTCTAATTCCATTACATGAGTAAATTCAAAGGGGCATGATACCATCATCTGACTGTCTGGACAAACAGGGGAGGTGAAATGTGAAACACCAGAAGAGTTGGACATGAAGCCCACAGAAATGAAATTCCTGTCAAAAATCTGACTTATGTTAGTGTTACGTTCAAGTGGTGGACAAAAATTATTTTTGTCTCCATTTCATGACTTTATAGTATTCCAGAACTTCTGTAGGTTGTTAAAAAAATTGGAATTTTTCTTTTGTGATTGCAGCTGTTGTAATATTTCCAAGTTTTCTATAAGTAAGCCTGTCAGGATCTAAATCCGTTTTGCATGCATTGGCCCATGCATTATTGTGCTCCGTGTAATTTTGACATGCATTGTTCTGACCTTTTACTCTGTATTTACTGAAGGGAGCATGCTTATCCACTGTTCTGGAGAAACCCATCATGGAAAAGTTTCCATACTGATTCCACATCAGCAATTGTGGAAATTCTCATCCTGTTAAAATGATACAAATCGTGAATTAAAGCTTGCTCAGAAAAATGCTTCATGTCGTTTAATGACAGTTTGCGACTTAGCTTTAGGAAATTTACTGACTGTAACCATAACACAGTGATCACTGATCCCTCAATCCATCCATTCATTATCTGTACCCACTTCTTCCTTTTTGAGTCACAGGGGTCACTGGTGCCCATGTCCAGCTATCACTGTATGAGAGGCAGAGGACGCCCTGGACAGATCTCCAGTCCATCACAGGAACACATAGAGACAAACAAGACAAACAACCATGCACTCTCACACAAACCTAGGGAAAAATTTGAGTTTTTAATCAGCTTAACATGCATGTTTTTGGTCTGTGGGAGTAAACCGGAGTACCTGGAGACAACCCACACATGCACAGAGAGAACAGGCAAACTCCGCCCAGAAAGGTCCTGTACCGGGATATAAACCAACCACCTTCTCATTGAGGCAACAGCTCTACCAACTGTGCCAACATGCCACTGTGATTACTGATGTCACTTGCAAATACTTAAACCTGGGTA
>JBBPBX010058690.1:11547-22016 GCA_038048925.1 Garcialebias charrua | reverse complement strand
GCACCACTGCAAAGCAGAGGCATTGCATTCCCATGGTCTGACCTCCAGATCGACTGGGTTGGACCACTCACTAAGAGCTCTAGAGGAAATAAATATTTTCTCACGGTAACCTGTGCATTTACCAAATGGGTAGAATGCCTACCAGCTCCTAACGACACAGCACAAACAACTGCTATGTTGTTAATGAATCATATATTCTCAAGGTTTGGACTTCCCCTTCGGGTGAACTCAGACCAAGGTACACACTTCACAGGTGAAGTGATGAAAGAACTGTGGAAGACGCTAGGCGTCAAGGCCAACTTTCATGTCGGCTACCACCCACAGGCTTCAGGCCAAGTAGAGAGAGCAAACAGAACTGTGGTGAGTATTTTGAAGAAATACGTGGCTGCAAACCACAAGGACTGGGATGTGAAACTCCCTCTGGTCCTCATGGCCATAAGAGCCACTCCACACACATCAACTGGCATCTCTCCCTTCGAGATGATGACCGGTCGACAGATGACTCTCCCTCTACACCTGTTGTACCAACCAGGCGACGCCGTCATGGCGACAGCCTACACTACACAACAATACATGAAAGATTTGAATGTACACCTCAGAAACACTTTTGCTTTCGCCCAGAAAAACCTGGAAAGGTCCGCTGAAGGACGCAAGGCGTACTATGACCAGAAGGCCTCTCACAATGAACTCCAAGTGGGAGACAGAGTCTGGTACTATACGTTCGCCCCAGCAACCGGGAAAGGAGAGTCCGGGACCGGAACTCTCGCCCGCAAACTAATGCCCAGGTGGACTGGACCTCATCTGATAACAGACAAAGTGTCCTCAGTCGTCTACGAGATCAAAATCAGCAAAGGCCGCAAAGAGCCAATTGCTAAATGGGTACATCGAAATCAGATCAAACCTTACAAGGCGTTCAATGACTCCACAAAAGACAAAGATCTCACAAACTCACCGACTTCATGGGATAATAAGGTCGTCCAAACACAAGTTAGTAAATAAACTAATCAGGTTTAAACTACCATATTTCCCACCCTATAAGTCGCATTGTCCAACTTGAACTTAGAAACGCTAAGTCCAACACCCACAACAAAAACTAATCTTAACAACCATTTAAATCCACAAGATTTAAGTTGACCTCGGTCATAAAGTTGAGACCTGTTTTCTTGTGTGTTGCACTTTGGAATCTGACGACAAGAGTGTGTCGAAGCAGTGAAACGTTGTTTCCTTGTTGTTTAGTCATTACTGTTGTCATTATTTGAGATATTGTTGTGGTTCTGGACACTCCCAGCCAAAAAAGGTTTTGTATTAACATTGATTAATGCATAAGATGGATTTAACTATGCCAACATGCAGTTCGTTTTGTTAAATCTCAACCGTTGAAGAGTCAATGTAGTTTAAAGCTACTCAAGGTACCATAAACTACACTGGCCTCACAATTTCTAAATTGAACCGATTCGATCGTTTCTATTCTAGATTGTCTATTCATTTTGATGAGTCTCGCCATAGACTTCAAAATTTATTAGGAATACCAAATCCTACGTCGTTCGTCTAAAAGACAACAGACATTTAGATCAAACTATATTTCATTTTTATTTTAGTTTAACCTAAACTAAGTAATGAATGGAGGAATAGTTTGGAATTAGAGGCCTTCGTTACAGAAGCCCTCCAAAATTCTATAGGTATAGATCCCTATATCTAATTTACAGAATTGATCCACCCCTTAATTGGTAATTATAGCTGATCTAAACCATGATAGCTTACATACCAGGTGCATATAGGTAGGGCCTAATGTAAAATCCCAATCATAAGCCCACCTAAAACCACATAATTGCATGACACATAGAACCAGAGTGGCACTGACTGGAGACCAACCAGCCAACAACCTTCGATGTGGGGACCTGCAGCTCCAACGCTTGGTCTTCAACCTTCATCCAAGGATCGCCTCCTCTGCGTCAATCGAGGGATCCCCTCTACATGCTGATTATGAAAACAATTGTTGCTGATCAATCAACAAAACTAATCGTTGTGGATTTACTGCTGTGGGATTACCGCTGTGGATTATAAGACTTTGTTTTCCAAAGGATCACAGACTTTGTTTTCCAAGAGTTAACAGACTCAGTTTTCCGAGGGATTAAAAGCTTACCGCAATGGGATTACCTACGAACAGTATGGAAGTTCCAAAAACTTTATGGGATTATAATTTTTGATTTTTTCTTTTCCACTCGCCGGATTACTTCAAGATCAGAGACAGTTCAAGGTTTCCTTTCGTGTTGGACCCCATCCCCAACGACTGGCGATGGCTTCCAAAAGGGGGGAGATGTAGTGGACATGACCTTGTCCACTTTTAAGACACCTGTGTACTTTTGAACTGTCCAGTGATGACCTTTACTGACCTCTCAGTAAAGCAGGACATTTAACACAATTATTCCATTAGTTATAATCTGAGGACATATAGTCACTAAAAGAGACTATTTCTATATCTTGATTTTATTCTAATGTAATCAAGAATAACTTTTCTCATTTTCATGATATGTGCTTTTATGCTGTGTTATTCTGAAATGTGTTAATTACTGTCTTCACTGCTGTGTTTAAAGGTGAAGCCTTCGGGTCACAGAGACCGGACGGTTTTGTTTAGAAACTCAGAGACAGTCTGATGAGCAGGGCTCCAGCGTTATCTGTCTTTTTTCCTAAACATTTCTCTCTGCTGCTGGCTTGTAACCTTGGGTTTGATAAAGCAAGTGAACTCCTCTCTGTGTTCCTGCTTTTAAGTTCTAACTGTGCGGAAACGCTTCAGTCTTTGAATGGACAAAGAGTTTGAATGGACGGAGACCTGAAAGCTCTCTGCCTTGCAGCTGGTCAAGCTTGGTCAAGAGCCAAAGACTAACTTGTCAGCTAGAACTGATGGACGTCTCCATCCAGTTCCCCGAGCAAAAGCTCCAAAGTTCTTAATGAACTTCCTTTGAGAAACATCTCGTCTTGAAGTCAGCCAGAAGCTGCCACATGTTTCTGACGGCTGACGCGGATCCGAGGAGACGTTGGAAGTAAACGACCAGTTCAGACGTACGAGGGCCGGAAGGACTCCGTGCACCTGGGAGGCTGGCAATATCTTTATCAGACGCATCGTCAAAAGGTAAAGAGCGGTTTACAAACGTACCTGGGATTTAGCCGAAGTCGGATGGAAAGTGTCATCTCTGGTTACACTCGAGATAAATAACTTAATCTCTCCAACCTCTTATTCCTCCTACTCTTTCCCCTCTCTATCTAAGCTGGAAACTATATTTTTAAGCTAAAAGAGCCCACAGACTAAATATGTTAACATCCAATATTTATGTCTGTTGTGTTGAATTTAAGTGTGCTGACGTATTTGAATTGAAAGAAAGTGAAATCATGTCAATCAAGTGTAATGGTGTTAATTTAGTTGATTTATTCTAAATAAATGATAGTGTCTCTTTGACATATCAAACTAAGTTAACGTCTTTGTCACTTAATGGCTCTGTTTATTTATCCATCATAAAGATCACAGAAATATTGAATAAACTGAAAAAGAAGAGAATCCGTGAACATTTACTATTCAATCTGAATAAGTAAATTAAGGTAAAAAGGAGGTCAGTATTAATATTGACCTCCACTTTAATTCTTACACTGTACATGAGCAGAGCATCGCAGCACATCAGGGTTCAAACTCCCTGAATTTCCCTGTTTTTTTATATTTTTCTCAGAGTCTCTGAGTCTTTCCTGTCTGGAAAATGTGAAGTTATTTTCCAGGTTTTCCCTGATTTCCAGAATCCCTGGGAACCCTGCATGATGGAAACAGAGGAAGAAGAAAGCATGCTGGGTAATCTAGAAGACCTACAATCTCAGTTTGGTGAGGAGGGGCAGCTCTTCAGGCAGAAACACAGAGTAAAAAGTAAACCTCAGACCAACAGTCTCTTTGTGAAAACTAGAAGTCAGATCAAAGAACTTGCTGACCCGTGAGCAGCAGGAGGTCCTGATGGTACCATAGGACGGAGATGTGACAAGTTAAAAAGAATCTTCTTTTCTAGTTTGGAAGAGAAAGCTCTGAGTTAATCTACAGTGGGTGTCAATGGGTGTTGGGGTGTTTGACCTCTGACCTTCGAGAGGACACCTGTCCTGCAGCAGAGACACTCTGAGACAGGGGTCTGCAAACTGCGGCTCTTTGGTTAAGCATGGCTCTTTAAAGCTTTGATCAAAATTAACTTTAAACTGAATTTTATTGGTTCTTATAATAACAAAAAGGGCTAGTTTTAGCAGTTTTTCTGTAATTTCCTTTGTGAATATGTGAATACTAGAACTAACAGAAGGAGTAAAACATAATTTAACTTTATTTATTCAAAGTAAGATACTTCATTTTTCCACAATTTAAATAATTTACCTAGAGCTGCGTATTCATGTTATGTTTTTTGTTTAATTGGGAAAGAACATATTGTTTTTCCTTCTTTACAAGAATCTTCTTTTTTTGGTCTTAAAATGTAAAAATATCAACAAAGCAGTAGATCCATCAACAAATATCAACAAAGCAGTAGATCCTGCCTGAAGACCGCCACCATCATCCCAGTCCCAAAAAGCTCCACAGTGACTGGTCTGAATGACTACAGACCGGTGGCTCTCACCCCGATAGTCGCTAAATGTTTTGAGAAACTGGTCATGTCCCACATCAAGACAGCCGTCAACATCAACGAGGACCCTCATCAATATGCATACCGTGAGAACCGATCAACAGAGGACGCCATCTCCTCCGTGGTCCACACTGCTCTCACCCACCTGGATCAGAAGGACTCATACGTGCGTCTGCTCTTTGTGGACTTCACATCTGCCTTCAACACCATGATCCCCCAAACTCTGATAGACAAACTATCCACACTTGGACTAAGCCCCTCTATTTGTAACTGGGTCTTAGACTTCTTAACAAACAGACCACAGTCCGTGAAGATCCACAACTTCTCCTCCTCCACCATCACCCTCAGCACTGGCTCTCCTCAAGGATGTGTGCTGAGCCCTCTTCTGTTCACTCTGCTCACATATGATTGTACAGCCACACATCCAGGCTGTCATATTGTTAAGTTTGCAGATGATACAGCTGTGGTGGGATGCATCACAGATAATGATGAATCCAGCTACAGACAGGAGGTGGAACATCTGGAGAGCTGGTGCAAAGAGAACAACCTTCACATGAATGTGAAGAAGACGAAGGAGATGATTGTGGACTTCAGAAGGAACAAACACACCCACACCCCACTGTATATAGGTGGATCTGCGGTGGAGGTGGTCTCCAGCTACAAATACCTGGGTGTACACATGAATGATAACCTCAGCTGGAGCAATAACACCACCAGCCTGATCAAGAAAGGTCATCAGAGACTCTACTTCCTCAGACGGCTGAGACGAGCCGGTCTGAGAAGCCCAGTCCTCACCTCGTTCTACAGGTGTGCAGTGGAGAGCGTCCTGTGCTCCAGCATCAACGTGTGGCATGGAGGCTGCACAGTTGCAGAGAGAAAAGCTCTGCAGAGAGTGGTGAAGGCTGCACAGAAGTCTGTGGGAGTCAGTCTCCCCACCATCACAGACATTTACACCTCCAGATGCAGAAAAAGAGCCACCTGCATCATGAAAGACCTCACTCACCCAGCACACTCACTCTTTGCACCACTCCCCTCGGGACGGAGGTTGAGGAGCATCAAATGTAGAACCACTAGACTGAGAAACAGCTTCTACCCTGAGGCTGTCAGACTCATGAATAAATAAATAATAAGAATAAACACTGCAAAATGTCACATCATACTGATACTGATCTGTTTCTTGTTGCTGCGTTCATCTGTGACCATCTGCTCATGTTCGTGCTGCTGTTTATAATGATGTTTTTCTACTACATTAGGGCTTAGTGTATTACTAGCTGATGTGATGTCTCTCTTAGTTAATCCTAGATGTTATTATTGTATTTCTCTTGCATTTGTTGTTGGATGTAACTGGGACCCTGTGTACATAATCTCGTTTTCAACACATGTACTACATGCGGTGCAAATGACAATAAATTCTCTCTGACTCTGACTCTGACTCTGATATTTTCAGCTTTACAATGGCCAGAAAACTACCCTATCCAACCACCCTACTGGTCAGAAAATTGTCCTCCAACAAACTTAAAGTGGTCCATGAGCCACCAGTTGAGGATCCCAGTTGTAACAGGTATTGTAACAGGTATTGTAACAGGTATTGTGGCTCTAGACATGTTTAATTTAGTGAACAAAGAAGCAGAAATGGCTCTTTTGATTGTAAAGGTTGCAGACTGTCGTTGAAACGTTCAGAACAGTAATAATGTTCTTCAACGCTCATGAATCAGACTCGTTGAATACAGCGTTCGGTTGAAGCTCCAAACTCACCGGGTCCAGGAAGTAGGGGTCTGTCGATCGGTGCTGCTCATAGAAATGTCCCACAATGCAATGGTGCCGGCGGGGTTCACAGAAGTGGGCCGGAGCCAGAGCGTGCAGGGTGGGTTCCCTCCTCTGAGACGAGTTGGACGAGCTGTCTGTGGCCGTCTGGACGATAAAAGAGATGAGAGCAGGAGGAATTGTGGGTAAAAATTCATCTGTTAACACCCAACCAACCAACCAACCGACCATTAATCTGAGCCCTGCCAAACTCTCACTTGAAGGATCCAAAACACCTTCATGACATCCCGGAGGGGATGAGACTAGTTTATTTTATAGATATACTTTTTATACTACTATGAAAAAACTCAGGACAGTATTACACTTTTATTATTTCATTTTATGCTTATGTTCATTGGGTGTTTGGTGTTTTAGGGGTGTTTGGTGTTTCAGTGTTGGTGTAAATTTTCATACTTTTATACTACTATGAAAAAACTCAGGACAGTGTTACACTTTTACTATTTTATGCTTATGTTTATTAAATGTTTTAGTGTTTAGTGTTTGGTTACTGTTGCACCGAGGGACTGAGAGAAACGCAATTTCAATCCTGTGTATGTCCTGTACATATTGCAGTTCTGACAATAAAGTTGACTTTGACTATTTACTGAAACAGTCATGGACATGTGCTGATATTTGCACTTGATTATTAAAAACTGTCACTTTGTGACTTCTCGAGGAACATAAGGGAAACTTTCAGGGCACAAAAGTGACTTAATTTCTATTTTTGTGGTAATTTTATGGAAGTCAGTATGAGATGGAAGTCTGTTTCTCTGGGCCTTTCAGTCCCGATACAAGCGGTCCAACGGTTTTGTTCTGACTGAGGACAGTAAGTCACCCTTCAGGGCGGAAGTTGGACTCTGACCCGGTTAAAGCGGTCCGGAGGCGCTGACGTGGAGAAGTTCTGATCAGTCATTATCTTACTTGCAGCTGGACATTAAAACAGAACAGAATTTAGCAACAAAAAGAAAAGAATCTTCTCACCGTGAAGACATCGTCGTCTCCGAGCTCCGCCTCATTTTGCAGTGTTGATGAAGACGTGGTCGAGCCTGGAGACCAAAGAGAGACGCCTGAGCTCAACAACCAGTTAGCTTTCAGTCGGGGTTAATAACGAATATGTTCACATACACATGCTAAACTGTTCATCCAAATACAGGTGGTCCCCGACTTACGACGGCCTCGACTTACGACGTTCCGGACTTACGAACGCGCTTACGAACAGTACTGTTGTACAGTAAATACAGCACTGGTATGTGTTTTTAGATGAAAGTGTGTTAGCTAACCGTTTGTAAATAAAGTTCTGTGCATGTTTATGAACCAGTATGTAAGCTTGTTCAGTCTCATGTTGATAAACGGGTGTGCGGCGCAGCGTTAGCATACATCTTCCGACTTACGACCAAAATTCCGGACTTACGAATGCCACGTGCAAGGCATTCCGACTTACGAATTTTCGAGTTACGAACGGTGCGTAGGAACGGAACTCGTTCATAAGTCGGAGACTACCTGTATTCTAAAACTGTTGTCCAGGTCCACCTTTTCTAAAACCCAGCAACACCAAAAAAAGTGTCCTGATGGTGTCTCCGTTCAGAGCCTGGACCTCCATATTTGTTGGACTTCTCTGCAGGTTTGGACACATGAGCTCCAGTCATCTTTGGGATGGGTGCCTCAGGTGAAACTTGCCTGGTTCGTTTGAATCATGTCTCACCGGATTGTCTTTAAACGTCTCATGGAAAGCTCCACCTCTTTGGGGCGAATCATCGCCTCACTTGTATGGCTGTGATAACGCCCTAAAGTTACCCATAATTCTCATCAGAGCAACGACCTAAAAAGTTACCCATAATTCTCATCATAGCTAATAACGTTAGCTCCAGAGCTAATCAGTTAAACATCAGCACATTTTATTTAACTTTACTGTCACATTACTGTTTATCTTTTCCCATGACCCAAAAAGGAAGAAGTGGGTAAAGATAATGGATGTATGTTATATATTTTCAGCCTTGACTCCTCTTGTTTTAGTCTCCACTACAACCGATGTAGGTCATCACCCTAGAATGCATTGCACCGGTAAAATAATGGTAACAACCTTAAATTAAAAATGTAACTACCGGTAACTTGTTTTTTAAGTAATCAGTGAAATGATGGGTGACGTGTTACAAACAACAACTTTTAGCAGAATGGAGGAATTTTAAGGCCAATTTGAGCAGGTAGTCTTAAGTGCAGAGGTGACAGGGCCTTCTCTGTAGCAGGCCCAAGACTTTGGAATGAGTTACCTCTGCTCGTCAGACAGGCCCCCTCCCTCTTGGTTTTCAAATCACCTTTAAAAACTTACTGCCATTCAGTAACTTTCAACACCAGATGATCTGTGTTTTGAACCTGTTTGCTTCACACAGGTAAGTCGTTATATTTATTATCTGCACCGTTTTTAATGTCTATATTCTGATTTAACTTCATTTTGTATGTTGCTTTATGTGTTGCCTGTTTTTCTGTTTGTACAGCACTTTGGTTGGCCTTGTCGCTGTTTTAAGAGCTCTATAAATAAAACGGTGTGGTATGGTTTGGTAGTTGGAGATCCCTTTAATCCACACCTGATGACCACAGGTGAGGGTTGGAAAATAGACGGACCAGTAAATCCAGACCTTTGTATTTTTCACCAGCGTAGACCGGAGCAACACTCTCATTACTGAGGACGAGGTAACGATCAGTCGCTTGACTCTTAAAGGACAATACCACACAAGATGCTCCTTCAGCTGTTTCATCATCAAGAAAGTTATGAGAAACCTGGGTGTCCTGAGGACCGGTTCTTCTCTGACTGTCTCTCAGGCATCTCAGGTAGTACCTTGTTAGGATGGACACCATAGTGATCTACTACAGGGGGTCTCGAACATGCCATGGACCCATGTCCCTCCACTCTTCATCGAGCTCAAGTGGCCCAGCGGCTGCCTGATCCAGATCCAAGTCCTTAATTCTGACAACAGCTAAACATGGGACGCAGAGTTCCCAGGGGTGCTCACACTTTTTCAGCATGCGAGCTACTTATAAAACAACCAAGTCAAAATGATCTACCCAATACAAAAATGCAAAACATAATTATCTTCAAATGTATTAAGGATTCTTTTTATGTACAATGTATGTTAATGTACCTTACATAACTATAAGCCAATATTGCACAACACATATAATAAATCAGGGGTCACCAACGTGGTGCCCGCGGGCACCTGGTTGCCCGCAGGCACCTGGTTGCCCGCAGGGACCACATGAGGTGCCCGGGGGTGGCGACAGCAAAACACAACGAGGAGCAACAGTTCATCAGCTAACATGTTAGCTTCAATGCTAACTAGCCCCCTGGTGGCTCACAACAGACAGAAGAATGTCAGAGCAGCTTTGAGCAGGCAGATGTTTCTCACAAGGGCGTAGATTTCATCTCATTATTGGGGGGGACCATAAACATGGAATTTTTTTTAAAGCAAATCTACACTTCCCCAAGATTGGGGGGGGGGCCGGACTCCCCCGGGATTTACGCCTATGGTTTCTCATGAGGCATTTTCAGGTGTGGAGCTCTTGAAAGAAGCAATGATGAAATGTGTGAAAAATAATTTAATTAAAAGAGTAAAAGATGTGATGATTAGTTAAAATGGTTTTATATGTACAGCACTTTGTTGCAGCTGTGGTTGTTTTAAAGGGCTTTATAAATAAAGTATAATTATAAAAAATGCTGAGGATCAATACTAATGGCACATATAAAAAAGCTAAGTCTGGTCCTCTGGACTTTCAAAAAACAAAACACCCGGGGTGACTCACCCGGAACGATGCTTCGGTGGCGGCTTTCGCTTTTGAAGTTTGGTGAGTGAAAAATGACTGAAAAAAAAGTCCACCTCCCATTCTGTATGAAAGTGATACGTTTTTGCCTTCTTACTTGGTCCAGGTTTCTCACTCATGTTTTAGCAAGGGCTTAAAGCTCCCCTGACATCATCTTTGAACTTTCCATAAAATGGCACAACATATATATTTTAAGACTGAACTCTGATCGTTTTT
>JBBPBX010058690.1:0-10068 GCA_038048925.1 Garcialebias charrua | reverse complement strand
TTTGATCCAGGTTACAACGATCCACACTTCTAATCCAGGTTACAACAATCCACACTTTTAAAGTTACAACAATCCACATTTTTAATCCAGGTTACAACGATCCACATTTTTAATCCAAGTTACAACGATCCACACTTTTAATCCATGTTACAACGATGCACACTTTTAATCCATGTTACAACGATGCACACTTTTAATCCAGGTCACAACGATCCACATTTTTAATCCAAGTTACAACGATCCACATTTTTAATCCAAGTTACAACGATCCACACTTTTAATCCATGTTACAACGATGCACACTTTTAATCCAGGTCACAACGATCCACACTTTTAATCCAGGTTACACTCTTCACTCGAGGACACATTTTACAAAGTAGCTACACATTGTGCAGGTATAAAGCATACATTTGTATACATTTTTGTGTACATTTATTTTTTAATTGACACTATTTGACTAACTTTTTATTTTTTAATTATTGAATATTTTACTAACAGAATAGTCAAGTAGCAAACTGTTTTTTTGTGATTTGCTATGTCAGTCAAATTTTGGAATAAAGAAGTGGTAATTAAAACATTTTTGTTTGTTTTTTGCCAATTCATCGATTAACAAAAAATAATAATCCGATTAATCGATTATTGAAATAATCATTAGTTGCAGCCCTACTTTACATAACTGAACTGATATGCTTGTATCTTTAAAGGCTTTTTCTCCACTTTTTTTTATGATCTCAGATTGTTCCATGGTGATTTTTTTGTATGTCTAAACTTTTCAGGAAATTTTCAAGCAAACGCTTCTTATTTCCTGTCTTCACACTTCTTATACAGATACATCAAAACTAATCTTTCTTCTTTCACTTAGTTCGTCTCTCACTGCTTTAGGACATGTAATTTTCTCTCCTATTCCTCTCATATGCAGTGTGTACAGCCCTGCCTCTGTTGTATGGAAGAGAAGTGATTTTCCAACAAGCAACAGCTAGATTGAACAAATTCAAAGACCTGTCACAACCACCTTTTTATTTTATGTTTAAAATCTCCACACTGCATCATAAATGTGCTTTTCCAGTTGCTTTTATTCCACATAACTACGCCCCCAGTCTCTCCATAAAACAAAATCAAAAAGCATGGAAACAACTGGAGTGTCGCAGTGTCTGTTTTAGCATCACACTTTATTTTGAAAGGATTTTGAAGTGGAAACTAGTGTCATGGGTGAGCTCAGCTTTTCTGTCAGGATATGAGCATCCCCCTCCAAGATGACCTACTGGACCAGGGAAAATACAGAAATACAAAGATCTCCAGCTCTTTAAAAACAACATTTTCCAAAATCAAGGAGAGTGCTAGAAGCGGTACGAAAAATGGTGGACACTGCCAAGTTACATCACAAATTTGAGAGATCACGTTGTCTCACACAGACACATTCAGTCCAGACATATTTGTCACGATCCGTTAGGTTTGACCAAAATGCAGGCAAGATGATCGAAGCAGGAGATGTATTTTAAAAATAAAACTTATTTATTTTTAAACAACACAAAACAAAAAGCCGGCGTGGCGGCAAAACTCTCAAACTAAGATTTTAGGCAGGCAGGCAAAAACAGGAAGGGTAGGATCAGGTAGGAACAGAGGACCGTGAAGTCTGTGACCAGAGCTGGAACCAAAATTTCAACAACAATGACTGAGCAAACTGCAGTGGCTGGCAGGAGCTTAAATGCTGAGCTTAACAGGTGGAAGGAATAAAGGACTGATTGCTGAACTGGGGCAGAAGGGGTGTGGTGAACTGGTGATTGACAGGAGGACATGAGCAAAAGGAATAAGTAGAAATGAGCAAATGAGCTGAAGCAGGCAGAGGAGGAAGTGAAAAGAAAGGACAGAAACAAAGTAAAAACAAGAAACATTCACACAAAGAACAGAACATAAATCAGCAGGGCAGAAGAACATGACAGGAGGACATGAGAGCAGATGAGCTGAAGCAGGCAGAGGACGAAGTGAAAAGCATTAGCAGAGGAGGGTGACAGGCATTACTGGGATGAACTAAATAGGACTGGATAAACAGGGAAAGCATGGTGCAAGAAGAAAGGAGCAGAGGAGGGTGACAAGCATTACTGGGATGACACTGGGATGAACTAAATAGGAAGGGTCAAGCTAGGGGAAAGGTCAGGCTAGGGGAGCGGGTCAGGCAAAAGGGAGCGGGTCAGGCTAAAGGGAAAAGGTCAGGCTGAGGGAGAGGGTCAGGCTAAAGGTCAGGCTAAGGGAGTGGGTCAGGCAAAAGGGAGCGGGTCAGGCTAAAGGGTCAGCGGGGCCTAAAGGGTCAGCGGGGCCTAAAGGGTCAGCGGGGCCGCTGAACGTGACATAGCCCCCCCGTTAAGGTCCGGCATCCTGACGGACCATCCAGAAAACAGGAACCCAAGCCAGAACAGGGCGGGGGCAAACACAAGGACAGAGGGCAAAAAACCTAAACAAAAAACCGACAGGACCAAACCTGGGAGCAAGGAAAAACCAAAACACGAATACACATAAACGGCCCTGGGCTACGTGCAAAACAAGGAACAGCCCGGGGGCTGTCCAGAGCGAGGCCAAAGGTCAGACGGACGTCCCGGGGACCCTCCAGAGCGAAGCCAAAGGTCAGGCGGACGTCCCAGGGACCCTCCAGAGCGGGACCAGGGTCCAGGCGGACGTCCCGGGGACCTTCCAGAGCGAAGCCAAAGGTCAGGCGGACGTCCAGAGCCGGGCCAGAGTCCGAAGCAGGGCAGAACCGGGCCAGAGAGAGCGATGCTGACAGCCGCTGGACCAGAGAGGGCGATGAAGGCAGCCGGTGGGTCAGAGAGGGCGATGCTGGCAGCCGGTGGGTCAGAGAGGGCGATGCTGGCAGCCGGTGGGTCAGAGAGGGCGATGCTGGCAGCCGGTGGGTCAGAGAGGGCGATGCTGGCAGCCGGTGGGTCAGAGAGGGCGATGCTGGCAGCCGGTGGGTCAGAGAGGGCGATGCTGGCAGCCGGTGGGTCAGAGAGGGCGATGCTGGCAGCCGGTGGGTCAGAGAGGGCGATGCTGGCAGCCGGTGGGTCAGAGAGGGCGATGCTGGCAGCCGGTGGGTCAGAGAGGGCGATGCTGGCAGCCGGTGGGTCAGAGAGGGCGGTGCTGACAGCCGGTGGGTCAGAGAGGGCGGTGCTGACAGCCGGTGGGTCAGAGAGGGCGGTGCTGACAGCCGGTGGGTCAGAGAGGGCGGTGCTGACAGCCGGTGGGTCAGAGAGGGCGGTGCTGACAGCCGGTGGGTCAGAGAGGGCGGTGCTGACAGCCGGTGGGTCAGAGAGGGCGGTGCTGACAGCCGGTGGGTCAGAGAGGGCGGTGCTGACAGCCGGTGGGTCAGAGAGGGCGGTGCTGACAGCCGGTGGGTCAGAGAGGGCGGTGCTGACAGCCGGTGGGTCAGAGAGGGCGGTGCTGACAGCCGGTGGGTCAGAGAGGGCGGTGCTGACAGCCGGTGGGTCAGAGAGGGCGGTGCTGACAGCCGGTGGGTCAGAGAGGGCGGTGCTGACAGCCGGTGGGTCAGAGAGGGCGGTGCTGACAGCCGGTGGGTCAGAGAGGGCGGTGCTGACAGCCGGTGGGTCAGAGAGGGCGGTGCTGACAGCCGGTGGGTCAGAGAGGGCGATGAAGGCAGCTGCTGGGTCAAAGAGGGAGGTGCTGGCAGCTGCTGGGTCAGAGAGGAGTCCTGCCGCAGCCGATGCGTGGTTGGGTGTCAATGATGAGTCTTCAGTGACAGGTTCAGAGCCCATGGCACAGAGCTGTGGGGCCTCGTCTGCAGCAGCCGACGCGGAGAGCTGTGGGGCCTCTTCTCCAGCAGCCGACGCGGAGAGCTGTGGGGCCTCTTCTCCAGCAGCCGACGCGGAGAGCTGTGGGGACTCTTCTCCAGCAGCCGACGCGGAGAGCTGTGGGGACTCTTCTCCAGCAGCCGACGCGGAGAGCTGTGGGGACTCTTCTCCAGCAGCCGACGCGGAGAGCTGTGGGGACTCTTCTCCAGCAGCCGACGCGGAGAGCTGTGGGGACTCTTCTCCAGCAGCCGACGCGGAGAGCTGTGGGGACTCTTCTCCAGCAGCCGACGCGGAGAGCTGTGGGGACTCTTCTCCAGCAGCCGACGCGGAGAGCTGTGGGGACTCTTCTCCAGCAGCCGACGCGGAGAGCTGTGGGGACTCTTCTCCAGCAGCCGACGCGGAGAGCTGTGGGGACTCTTCTCCAGCAGCCGACGCGGAGAGCTGTGGGGACTCTTCTCCAGCAGCCGACGCGGAGAGCTGTGGGGACTCTTCTCCAGCAGCCGACGCGGAGAGCTGTGGGGACTCTTCTCCAGCAGCCGACGCGGAGAGCTGTGGGGACTCTTCTCCAGCAGCCGACGCGGAGAGCTGTGGGGACTCTTCTCCAGCAGCCGACGCGGAGAGCTGTGGGGACTCTTCTCCAGCAGCTGACGCGAAGAGCTGTGGAACCTCCTCTTCAGCAGCCGACGTGGCGATTTTAGGCACAGCAGTGGACAATAAGGAGGTCAGTAGTCTCTCGATCTGTTCGATCTGTTGGATAACAGTGGTCTCTGCGACGGCAGCGGGCGTCATGGAGGTCTGTGGAGCCCCTGCGGCGGCAGCAGGCATCATGGAGGTCTGTGGAGCCCCTGCGGCGGCAGCGGGCATCATGGAGGTCTGTGGAGCCCCTGCGGCGGCAGCGGGCATCATGGAGGTCTGTGGAGCCCCTGCGGCGGCAGCGGGCATCATGGAGGTCTGTGGAGCCCCTGCGGCGGCAGCGGGCATCATGGAGGTCTGTGGAGCCCCTGCGGCGGCAGCGGGCATCATGGAGGTCTGTGGAGCCCCTGCGGCGGCAGCGGGCATCATGGAGGTCTGTGGAGCCCCTGCGGCGGCAGCGGGCATCATGGAGGTCTGTGGAGCCCCTGCGGCGGCAGCGGGCATCATGGAGGTCTGTGGAGCCCCTGCGGCGGCAGCGGGCATCATGGAGGTCTGTGGAGCCCCTGCGGCGGCAGCGGGCATCATGGAGGTCTGTGGAGCCCCTGCGGCGGCAGCGGGCGTCATGGAGGTCTGTGGAGCCCCTGCGGCGGCAGCGGGCGTCATGGAGGTCTGTGGAGCCCCTGCGGCGGCAGCGGGCGTCATGGAGGTCTGTGGAGCCCCTGCGGCGGCAGCGGGCATCATGGAGGTCTGTGGAGCCCCTGCGGCGGCAGCGGGCGTCATGGAGGTCTGTGGAGCCCCTGCGGCGGCAGCGGGCGTCATGGAGGTCTGTGAAGCCCCTGCGGCGGCAGCGGGCGGCATGAAGGTCTGTGGAGCCCCTGCGGCGGCAGCGGGCGTCATGGAGGTCTGTGGAGCCCCTGCGGCGGCAGCGGGCGTCATGGAGGTCTGTGAAGCCCCTGCGGCGGCAGCGGGCAACGTCGAGGTCTGAGGAGCCTCAGGAGCAGGGATGGGTGACTCAGACAGGGAGACGGTTTGGGTCCCACTGCGACCTCTCCTTCTGCGGCGGCGAGAAGTCGGACAGGTGGGAGGTGGAGGTGCCAAAGTTTCAGCAGGTGGTGGAGGAGTCAAGAGAGCCAGTGAAGTGACCCCCTCAGGCAGGCAGGTGTGAGGAGCGACCGTCTGGACCTCCTCACAGCTGGGCGAACGCAGGTACCTCGCCTCCACATAAGCCTGCCAACGTTCCTGCACCTCTGGTGAATCAGGGCTGTACTGCCCTTCCAGCAGCACCCCCCCTCGCTCCTCCTGCGAGCGAGAGCCGAGCTGAGACCGTCGTCGACCCCTCTGTCCTCGGTGGCGTGAGCTTGGAGCAGAGGGGAACCAGTACTCCTCGTCAGTGTCTGGTTCCTCATCTGAAGGTTCCTCATGAAGCCACTGAGGTGGACAGGAGAAAACGGGCTTTCTAGCCAGGCGGGTTCCCCTGAACAGGTCTTTCCTCTCCTCCTCTCTCTTCCTCCGGGCAGTCTTCTCAGCCTCACGGACAAAAAACTTGAACAAGGTGATCATCTTACCATTGGGTTCAGTTGGCTCAGTCATTCTGTCACGATCCGTTAGGTTTGAACCCAAAATGCAGGCAAGATGATCGAAGCAGGAGATGTATTTTAAAAATAAAACTTATTTATTTTTAAACAACACAAAACAAAAAGCCGGCGTGGCGGCAAAACTCTCAAACTAAGATTTTAGGCAGGCAGGCAAAAACAGGAAGGGTAGGATCAGGTAGGAACAGAGGACCGTGAAGTCTGTGACCAGAGCTGGAACCAAAATTTCAACAACAATGACTGAGCAAACTGCAGTGGCTGGCAGGAGCTTAAATGCTGAGCTTAACAGGTGGAAGGAATAAAGGACTGATTGCTGAACTGGGGCAGAAGGGGTGTGGTGAACTGGTGATTGACAGGAGGACATGAGCAAAAGGAATGAGTAGAAATGAGCAAATGAGCTGAAGCAGGCAGAGGAGGAAGTGAAAAGAAAGGACAGAAACAAAGTAAAAACAAGAAACATTCACACAAAGAACAGAACATAAATCAGCAGGGCAGAAGAACATGACAAGAGGACATGAGAGCAGATGAGCTGAAGCAGGCAGAGGAGGAAGTGAAAAGCATTAGCAGAGGAGGGTGACAGGCATTACTGGGATGAACTAAATAGGACTGGATAAACAGGGAAAGCATGGTGCAAGAAGAAAGGAGCAGAGGAGGGTGACAAGCATTACTGGGATGACACTGGGATGAACTAAATAGGAAGGGTCAAGCTAGGGGAAAGGTCAGGCTAAGGGAGCGGGTCAGGCAAAAGGGAGCGGGTCAGGCTAAAGGGAAAAGGTCAGGCTGAGGGAGAGGGTCAGGCTAAAGGTCAGGCTAAGGGAGCGGGTCAGGCAAAAGGGAGCGGGTCAGGCAAAAGGGTCAGCGGGGCCTAAAGGGTCAGCGGGGCCGCTGAACGTGACAATATTGTTCACTCTTGTCAACAGCAGCAGTGGTTCACAACAGTGCTGTCCAAACCTCCATTATGGTGTAAGATAAAACAATTAACTGTTGCACATTGTTTGTCCCTTTCATGCAAGAATTTTGATCCAGGATTTTTTTCTAAAGTGTTTTTATTTTTCTTAGGGCTTAAAAAAAGGATGGACACTGATCACTTCAACTCCAGTTTGTCATCAACTCTAGTTAAAATAATGTCTCGTCGACCTTGTAATGGGTTAATAGTGAACAATATTTTCAAAACTTGGACCTGAGCGTTGAGACATTTTGGAGACATCTCTTGTCTCCTGTTCTAACATGAACTGACACATTTTAATATTGCTGCAATAATTTCTTGTTCAAGTTCAGAAGAAGTTGGTTCTCAAAGTTTTTTGAGTCCATTCTGTCTCTTTTGGGAGAGAGAATCAGTCCTGCTGCACTCAACAGTCTTTCAATAGTCTTTCAATAGTCTTTCAATAAGGTCATGGGTGTTGTGCATCTTCTGGCTGACTCTCCATGGTGGAATCCATGTTGGGTGTGTTAGTGGTGCTGTGGGTGCTCCCAGCTCAATGACGTGTATACTAGAACATACATTATTGGTCCAGCTCTTCATGAAGGCAGTTCTAATGTTACCTGTCCACTTTGCAGTGATTCAATGCAGTGGTGTAGTCTACGTGATACTCGGGTATATGGAGTATACCCACTAGAAAAACTTAAGAATTTCAGTATACCCACTTAAAAGTGCCCAATGGTACATGACATACCATTAGGTACATGTCATTGATACGTTAAATGACAGTTAAACACTTCTGTAACAATCTATTGGTGTTTGGTGTGCAGTGCTTTTCTTTGATACTGTTTTATAAATTATATAACATGTTTTTAATACAAAGCCAGCTGTTGTACAAAGTTTGTTGTTCATTTATTCAAATATAAGCATCAGAGAAATTTGGAACTGTTCAATATGCTTAAAATCAAAATAAATTGACGGTTACACTTTACTAACCAGTGTACTTTGGTTTCTAAGCACGGTATGCCCACTACAAAAATGTAGACTACACCACTGATTCAATGGATCAATTCTCGACATCAGTTACTTTCAAACTAATGACAAATCAAAAAGCTGCAACGTGAATGTAACTTGTAACTCAACACATTATACAAATGTAGTGTAGTAGAAAGTACAGATACTTACCAGTAATGTAAACTGTAGTGGAGTAAAAGTAAAAGTACCCACATTTAATTCTACTTAAGTAAAGTACAGATACAGGAAAAATGTACTTAGGTACAGTAACAAAGTACTTGTACTTAGTTACATCCCACCACTGAATATATATACTGTATAGTTCCATATGGTTCCTTATAGCAGTTATAATATATAGTATATAGTTATATAGTTCCATATGGGTCCTTATAGCAGTTATAATATATACTGTATATAGTTATATAGTTCCATATAGTTCCTTATAGCAGTTATAATATATATAGTTATATAGTTCCATATGGTTCCTTATAGCAGTTATAATATATATACAGTAGTTATATAGTTCCATATAGTTCCTTATAGCAGTTATAATATATATATATAGTTATATAGTTATATAGTTCCATATAGTTCCTTATAGTACTGTTGTTCCACTTCATGATCAGTCCACAAAAAGGGCTTCCATTTTTGCTTCTGTAGTTCTCGTCTGATTCTTCTTGTTGTGTTTACACTTTGGAGCATCTCCTCCACGTCTTTTTTCTCTTCTTTCTGGCACAGTGACACAGAGTTTGTGTCAGTTTCTGTTGATGAGGACAAAGATGGTTGTGAAAGAAGCGTTCTCATGTGGACGGGGCCTAAACTGTCCCTAAATGTAAGAGTGACTGGTCGTTTGTCTCTGCGATGGAATAGACTGGTGACAGGCAGTTTCCTCGATGCTTTCGGAACACGTTTCTTTCTTCCGTGCAGACGGAACAGAACCTAATGAGCATCGGTCCAGCCAGCTGCATCAGGCCGGTTCACTTCATGAATGACTTCTTTGAAAATCGTCTCAACGTGGACCTCAGATCAATTTCCCAGCAGCCTTGTCAACTTTCCCCCTCGTCCCCATCTTCCCTCACATGACACGGTGGTCAGGCTCACTCGACAAGCGCATCCTGACGAGCGCTGCGTCACGAGCAGCTCCGCAACCGCGATGCACCATGAATAATGATTGTGGCGGGAATCGATGATGCTAACTCATGTGAACACCAGAACCAGCAGGGTCTGATTCTTCTGTTTGCTCCGGCTCTTGAGCATGTTCTTTTGGGGAAAGCTGCTGTAGCAACACTTTGAAAGACAAAACTGCTCTCCCGTCATCACAATAAAGAATCTTAAGGGTGATTACAGATGTATCAACGAGCACTAAAATATTTGAGGACAGATTCTGATCTTAACTGCGTCGTCGGCTGCTTGCAGCATTCTTCTCCCTCTCAACTCCGCCTGTCAAAGTTATTACAGCAGCGTGCTGCTTTTCCCTCTGCTCTGCACAGATAACAAGCAGCTGCACTCGTCTGCTGACTCCTCTTCAACCAAAGCAAGGCTTATCGTCCTTAAACACACTGCCCCTGAGAAACTAATTATTGTGCCGCCTTTCTGCAGCAAAACTAATAACTTAAAGAGGGTGAGGGATTTTAACCCTCTTGTTCGGTTTCACT
Source organism: Garcialebias charrua (assembly GCA_038048925.1). NCBI lineage: Eukaryota > Metazoa > Chordata > Actinopteri > Cyprinodontiformes > Rivulidae > Garcialebias > Garcialebias charrua. Next base: position 458 of record JBBPBX010058690.1, on the reverse strand, counting down.
TCTGTTTCAGCGAGTTAAAAACGTTCCTTGAAGGACTGCATGTCCCCCCACCTAGGTTCATGTCAGTTTCCAACTGAGATCCCTTCATGTGACGAAATGACCGAGTTGTAGCTGCCTCATTAGCTTTTGAGTCAAAATGGTTGCCACGTCCAGCTCATCTAAAACAAAACAAATGAAAAGAAAAAACTGAAAAATATCTACAACTCGGTCCGTTTTGGGAATATTGAGCTAAAATTTTGTGTGATAGTAGCTGTGAGTCGTCCCCAATACAAACTTTGTAGACTAAGTGCTAAGATTTTGTGCAAAGCGTTTAAAGTTTTTCCATGAACTGTCTGTCTGTTAGCAAAACATTTCCATGGAATGGATGTTCATTAAGCTGTCAGGAAATAACCACTGAATATAATAATAATAATAATAATGTCTATTCCTGTCATCTGCGTATGTTCCCATACACAGAC
>JBBPBX010058689.1:0-22016 GCA_038048925.1 Garcialebias charrua | reverse complement strand
AGCAAACAGATGGAGAGAGTGGGATATTAATTTTCAAACATTTAGACAAGTCTTCACATACCTGTACCCAGAACCTCTGAACGGATGGACAGAACCAGAGCGCGTGAATATAATCATCAGGTGTATTACTTATGCACTGTGAGCACTTGTTAGATGGTATAAAGCCCATCTTAAACATTCGCTCCCCTGTATAATGTACTCTATAGAGAACCTTATATTGTATTAATTGTAAATTGGAGAGTCTAGTCAATTTAAAAGTATTTGAACATACTTGAGACCAAATTTTTTGTTCAAAGTTGATTGATAAATCTGACTCCCATTTTTCAACAGGTAGTGCTATCGAGTCATCGATCCTAGACAATTTTTTGTATATTTTAGATAATAATTTCGGTGGTTGAAAATTAATAAACTCTAACACACATGTTGGGGTTTCCAACAATGTTTTATTAAGCTTAAATTTCTTTTTTACAATTGACTTAATTTGTTGGTATTGTAGGAAATATTTATTATCAATGTCATATTGTATTATTAATTTATTAAATGGAATAAAGTCTATACCCTCAAATATGTGTTCCAGACATTCAATACCTTTCATTCTCCAACCTGGGAAATTTAACATATTATTTTCTTGTTGAATGTCAGGATTGTTCCAGAGAGGTGTATGTCTACATGGGAGTAGTGAAGACTTTGTCATTTTCAGATACTCCCACCATGCTGTCAGAGATGAGCTAATATTGATGCTCTTAAAGCAGACATGTCTTTTTAAATCTGTACTGATAAATGGTAGATCTGAAATCCTAATATTATTACATAAAGTTTGTTCTATATCTATCCAAGTTTCATCTAGTGCATTCGGTTTTAACCACTTTGATATATATTGTAATCTGTTTGCTAAATAGTAGTAATAAAAGTTTGGAAGTTCTAATCCTCCGGTATCTTTAGATTTTTGTAATGTTTTTAAACTAATACGCGGAGTTTTATTGTTCCAAAGGAATTTAGATATAGAAGAGTCCAGGGACTTAAACCATTCATTTGAAGGTTTATTTGGAATCATTGAGAATAAATAATTTATTCTCGGCAGCACCATCATTTTTACTGAGGCAACTCTTCCCATAAGTGATATGGGTAGAGATCTCCATCTAGTAAGATCGTCTTCAATTTTCTTTAATAATGGGATATGATTTAATTTTATTAAATCCTCCAATTTAGGAGAGATATTAACACCTAAATATTTAATATTACCTGATTGTAGTCTTTCATTAAGAGAATTATTAAACACACAATTTATCGGAAGCACTGTAGATTTTGTCCAGTTTATAGAATAATCAGAAACTTTTGAAAATGAGTTTATTAACTTGATAACATTGGATATTGAGTTTCCTGAGTTCTCAAGAAAAAGCAAAACATCGTCAGCATAAAGACTCATTTTATGTTCTATGTTTCTACCCTTTATGCCTTTAATATCAACACTTTGCCTTATTGCTGCTGCTAACGGTTCAATAAAAATAGCAAATAATGCTGGTGAAAGTGGACAACCTTGCCTGGTGCCCCTCTGTAAACAGAAGCTTGAAGATAATTGATTATTTGTCCTGACACACGCTGTTGGTGAACTATATAATATTTTTAACCAGTTAATGAAGTAATCCCCAAATCCAAATTTATTTAAGGTAGCAAATAAGAAATTCCAATTTACTCTATCGAATGCTTTTTCAGCATCTAAAGAAAAAATAGCTGTTTCAATATTTTTAAAATACGAATACTCTATTACATTATATAATCTTCGTGTATTTGTGTCTGAGTGTCTTCCTTTTATGAATCCGGTTTGGTCTGGATGTATAATAACAGGAGTTATCTTCTCTAGTCTTTTAGATAAGACTTTACAAATTATTTTAACATCAACATTAATGAGAGAGATTGGACGATAACTCGTAGGTAATACTGGGTCTTTGCCTGGCTTTAATAAGAGACTAATGTTGGCTGAATTCATATGTGTTGGTAGCCTGCCATTTTCTTCTGACTCAAGTAGCACTCTATAAAATATTGGTTCCAGTATATCCCAGAACTTTTTATAGTATTCTACTGGATATCCATCAGGACCTGGCGATTTCTTATTAGGCATGCTTTTAATTGCTTCATGGAGCTCATCTGAAGTTAATGGTGAGTCTAGTTTTGATGATTGACTAATATCTAGTTTTGGGAGTGTTACTTTCTCTAAGAATTCATTAATATCCTCATTAGATGGATTTATTTGTGGAGTGTATAGAGTTTTATAGAAATCTTTAAAAACATTGTTTACTTTTCCCTCATCATGAATTATATTTCCATCTTTATCTTTAATACCAAATATATATGTTTTTTCTTTGTTTAATTTAAGTTGATTAGCTAAAAAGCTCCCTGATTTATTACCGTATTCAAAATTATCTAATCTAAGTCTTTGTATCAAGAATTTATTTTTCTTATCAATAATTTCATTTAGTTCTAATTTTACTTTGCGTAGTTTTTGCTGTGTTTCCTCTTCTTGTAGACCTTCTAATAGTTTAATGGATTTCTCTAATTCCTCAATACGTTTATTTTCTTTTTTCTTTTTATTTGTTGAATAGGATATTATTTTACCTCTCATAACTGTTTTCCCAGCCTCCCAAAGTGTACATGCTGATGTTCCTGGCAAATCATTCAACTCTAAATATGATGCCCATTCTATTTTAAAATATTGCAAAAATTCTTCTTCTTGAAGCAGTGATGTATTGAATCTCCAATTTATATTTTTTCTAGTTTCTTTTTTATAATCTAAATATAGAGTAACTGGTGCATGATCGCTGACAGCAATGGTGTGGATCTTAGTGTCTGAAATGTTGGTCAGCAATGAATTGCTTACTATGAAATAATCTATACGAGAATATGAGTGATGCACATGTGAAAAGAAAGAATATTCTTTGCTATCAGGGTGAAAAGAACGCCATGCATCGCAGAGTCCATAATCATTCATATACTGTTTAACTATATTTATAGATTGCCAACTGCGTTGAGTTCCCACTGTATTCAGTCTGTCTATTTTGTCATTGAAACCAAAGTTGAGATCACCTCCCATTACCAGTGAGGAATCCATGTGCTTTGATAGAGTGGAAAAAAAGTCATGAAAAAAAGAAGCGTCGTCTACATTTGGCCCATATATGCTAACTATACAATAATTTTGTCTAAATATTGATAACTTTAATATTATATATCTACCGTGTGGGTCTATAACCTGATCTAATACTGTGAAGTTAACATTTTTATGTATTAAAATTGCTACCCCTCTTTGTCTAGAATTATAACAGGCTGAGAATACATTAGGAAACTCTGAAGATTTTAGCTCATCTACAGTTGAGGCCAATTTATGAATTTCTTGGAGTAATACAACATCTGCCTTTAATCTTTTAATCTGATTAAAAATCCTATATTTTTTATGTTGGCTACCGGCTCCATTAATGTTCCATGTGACAAACCCTAAAGAACCCATACTTGTGCTAATGATAATAAATCTATACCACACCCACTATCACAAATATAAAAGATAACAATAGATCCAGACAAAAACATATTCCTTAATGAATAACTATATATGATTTTTAAATAAAGTAATTGCTGTTTCTTTTGAAAATGAATCAGGGAAGTTTTCATTCATAAAGTAATTGTATGGATATACAAAGACGTGTGTGAACCCTTGTGCTTGTGCGCTGATAATTGTTGAGTTAGAAAAATATAGACAAGAAAACAAAGAGAAATGATATACATGGAAACATAATTCAGATAAGAAAAAACAAAAACACCCTCTTACCACATCAAGTGTCATCCCACCTTGTGTATCACCACTATCTGAGTGTGTCCCACCACCGAGCTGTGCTGAAAAAAAATTAAATATATCTGGTAAGTAATATTAACAAATACTATATTTAATAATATTAATCAATATTAGCAACCGATATAGTTCTTACCTTGATCATATGGCTAATAAAGCCAAGGAGTAGCTTCTGGATCTCTAAACAGCTGACCGTTTATATAGAGTTTATCCACAGAGATGTTAGCTCTTATTCCTTCGCTTATATTTTTCTTTCTTATCGGGAATAGAACTTTCCTTCTGCTCAGGATTTCTGCAGGATATTGATCGTTCATGCTAAAATTTGTCCCACGTAGTTCCCTACCCCGGCTTTTAACCTGTTCCTTTTGTTTATAATGTTCGAATTTAGCTATTATCGGGCGCGGTCTAGTGTTCCCAGGCCGTTTAGCCCCGAGGCGGTGAACTCGATGAAAAGTAATTGCTTTAATGGTTTCACTCGGCAACTTTAGCTGTTTTTGAAAGAAGTCCCGAACCAAGGCCTCCGGATTCTCCTCCACTCCCTCCGGAATCCCAGAGAAAATAACATTATCCCGCATACTTCTGGCTTGGATATCTAATACTGACTCTTTAAATTTTTTATTATCCCCGGAAAGTTGCAACATCTGATCTTTAAGCTGTCCAACTGTTACCTTTAGCTCGATGTTTTCATTAGCTAGAGATGCTACCTGTTCCTGGGTGAACTCCAGTGATTGTCTCAACCCCATTACTTCCTTCTGTAGCTCCTCAACTAACGCCAGCCGGGCGTCCAAGCTAGACAACTTTTTATCAATTGACTCCAGAATCGTCACGAAGCCTGAATTATCCACCGAAGGTTCCGAAACGCTATCTGAGCTTCCCTCTCGGTACCGTTTAGCATTCGGCTTCGACTCGCCACCGCTACCGCTCGTGTTAGCCGAACCGCTACCCGCACCGGATGTTACATTAGGGTCGCTCATGACAAACCTTTCAAAATAATCGTCGATAAACAACTCAAGGCTCTCCGACGTTTCCACGTCCAGTTTTGTGGAAATAATGGGGGGAGAAAAGATCGGTTATCAAATTTTTAATACCTTTTTAAATGATCTTACATTTAGTTATATAGTTTATTTAAATAAATATGGACTTACCAAAGCTTTATCATAATACTCACGCACAAGTATAGAGTTTTTCAGCAGCAGCTCATTCCCCACGTCCGCACCTCACAGAACCGGAGAGATCTATGGTCTATAGATCTTCGCCCACACCCCAGCATACGTTCTCGCGTAAATTCTCGCGTTTTCGCCCCAAATTCTTGACGTCATTTGAGCAGCTGCAGCGTAGCTCCGGACAAGGAGCGTTTACCTACGGGACAAATTGAGATTGCTGATTGGTCATTTGCTGACACGCCTACTGAACTGTTTGACAGGTCGGGGAAAAAAGGCGAGAGCTGGAAACTCCAGCCGCAGCGGTGTTCTGTGTTTATATGTTAATAAAACGTTCTATTAAAAAAACAGGGAGTGTTGGTCCTGCAGCCCACACATCAGACCAGCACACCAGGAAATCTGCAGAACCTCATGCAGCCACACTGGACCTGAGTTTAATTCGCTCGTGACAAATTCATTCATTTCTCATCATTTCAGTCATGGCGTCAACGGAGGAGGAAGCGATCACTTGCCTTTTGGCAAAAAAACAAAAGAAAAGGCCAGATCAGGGATGAAGAAGGGGGAATTTAATACATTTGTGTCGCATACAAAATAGTCCGGCGACGGGCAGTTTATTTTGCGACACCGCGTTTGCGTACGGGGCGTAAAATTTGAGCTTTGCGCAAACATGCCCTGCGGGGGTGCGCTTGTACCTCTGCGTAGTACGTGCATACCTCTTGTCACGGTTTACTCAGGGAGCATGAAAACCCAGTGGTGCAGACGGAAACGCAGGAGGCAGGCGGTTGTAAAAGTAATACTTTTAATAACACAAATAAACTAGGCTGTCGTGGCAGCAATACTCACAGGAGAGGAGCTGTGGCGAGAGACATGAGGGTTTACCAGATTACACCAGACTATGCACCGACAATGAAATGAGACACAGACAGGGCTTATATACACACAACTATGACGAGACATGATCACAGACACCTGGGGACAATCAACGGAGACACTCAACTAGGGACACAGAGCAGGACCGGAAAACTAACCTAAAACATGAAAGTTAACTGGTAAAACTAAGAGTGAAAACATGAGACTAAACTGGAAGGGAAACTAATAAACTAACTGACTACAGGATGACAACTAAGAGTGAATAAACATGAGACTAAACTGGAAACCTTAAAACTAACTGACTAACAGAGGGGGACGAAGGGAGCCAATCCTGACAGTACCCCCCCTCAAAGACGCCCCCTGGCGTCCCCGAAGAACACCCTCAAAAAACAAGGCGGGCAGAGGGAGGCACCGCAGGAACGACGGGCACGAAAAAACACAAAGACAGGGGACATAACCCTAAGACACAGAACACAAGACACAGAACGCAAAAACGTCCAGGCGGGCAACGGCCCGTCCACCAGGTAGGTCAGGCGGTCGGCCAGGGCATCGCCCCGCAGGCAGGAGCCGGTCAGGCGGACGGCCGGGATGTCGCCCCCCAGGACAGAGCCGGTCAGGCGGTCGGCCGGGACGTCGCCCCTCAGGACAGAGCCGGTCAGGCGGTCGGCCGGGACGCCGCCCCTCAGGCAGGAGTTGGTCGGGCGGGCGGCCAGTCAGGCGGGCAGCAGGAAGGCAGCCCATCACCAGGAGCCTCCGTCGGTGACGAGGCCACAGGAAAGTCGAAGATGAGGGTAGGACCCCCCAGGGTCCACCCAAAACAGGAGCATCCTCATGCGGCGTTGTGACGCCCAGCCACAAGACGTCAATGGGCGTAGAGACGGGAGACGAGACGTCGTGGGAACCATCAAGTGTCAAGAGATCGTGGGAACCATCGAGCGTCGAGACGTCGGCAGGTGTAGAGACATCGGGCGTTGACGCGTCCCGAACGACCATTGGCACGGGGACGTCGTCGGGGACGTCTGGCAAAGAGACGGAGACGAGAGTCGAGGGGTCATCAAGCGTCAAGACCATGAACCTCGAGACGATGTCATCGAGTAACGAGGCGTCTGTGGCGTTGGGACCCTCTGGAGACATCGAGAGACCCTCTGGAGACGAGACCTCATGGGAGGTGACCACCAAGCCTCCCTCGGCACAGGTAACTGACGGGGATCCCTCCTGGGACCCCTCGGCACAGGACACTGGAGGGGGTCCCTCCTGGGACCCCTCGGCACAGGGAACTGGAGGGGGTCTCTCCTGGGACCCCTCGGCACAAGGAACTGGAGGGGGTCTCTCCTGGGACCCCTCGGCACAAGGAACTGGAGGGGGTCTCTCCTGGGACCCCTCGGCACAAGGAACTGGAGGGGGTCTCTCCTGGGACCCCTCGGCACAAGGAACTGGAGGGGGTCTCTCCTGGGACCCCTCGGCACAAGGAACTGGAGGGGGTCTCTCCTGGGACCCCTCGGCACAAGGAACTGGAGGGGGTCTCTCCTGAGACCCCTCGGCACAAGGAACTGGAGGGGGTCTCTCCTGAGACCCCTCGACACAAGGAACTGGAGGGGGTCCCTCCTGGGACCCCTCGGCACAAGGAACAGGAGGGGGTCTCTCCTGAGACCCCTCGGCACAAGGAACTGGAGGGGGTCTCTCCTGAGACCCCTCGACACAAGGAACTGGAGGGGGTCCCTCCTGGGACCCCTCGGCACAAGGAACTGGAGGGGGTCCCTCCTGGGACCCCTCGGGACCCTCCGAAGACGTGGACCCCTCGGGACCCTCCGAAGACGTGGACCCCTCGGGACCCTCCGAAGACGTGGACCCCTCGGGACCCTCCGAAGACGTGGACCCCTCGGGACCCTCCGAAGACGTGGACCCCTCGGGACCCTCCGAAGACCTGGACCCCTCGGGACCCTCCGAAGACGTCGAGGCGTCGGCGGCGCTGGGACCCTCAGGAGACGTCGAGGCGTCGGCGGCGCTGGGACCCTCAGGAGACGTCGAGGCGTCGGCGGCGCTGGGACCCTCAAGAGACGTAGAGGCGTCGGCGGCGCTGGGACCCTCAAGAGACGTAGAGGCGTCGGCGGCGCTGGGACCCTCAAGAGACGTAGAGGCGTCGGCGGCGCTGGGACCCTCAAGAGACGTAGAGGCGTCGGCGGCGCTGGGACCCTCAAGAGACGTAGAGGCGTCGGCGGCGCTGGGACCCTCAAGAGACGTAGAGGCGTCGGCGGCGCTGGGACCCTCCGGAGACGTAGAGGCGTCGGCGGCGCTGGGACCCTCCGGAGACGTAGAGGCGTCGGCGGCGCTGGGACCCTCCGGAGACGTAGAGGCGTCGGCGGCGCTGGGACCCTCCGGAGACGTAGAGGCGTCGGCGGCGTTGGGACCCTCCGGAGACGTAGAGGCGTCGGCGGTGCTGGGACCCTCCGGAGACGTAGAGGCGTCGGCGGCGTTGGGACCCTCCGGAGACGTAGAGGCGTCGGCGGCGCTGGGACCCTCCGGAGACGTAGAGGCGTCGGCGGCGTTGGGACCCTCCGGAGACGTAGAGGCGTCGGCGGCGCTGGGACCCTCCGGAGACGTAGAGGCGTCGCATGCGCCGGGACCCTCAGGAGACGTAGAGGCGTCGCAGGCACTGGGACCCTCTGCAGGCGTAGAGGCGTCGGGACCCTCTGCAGGCGTAGAGGCGTCGGGACCCTCTGCAGGCGTAGAGGCGTCGGGACCCTCTGCAGGCGTAGAGGCGTCGGGACCCTCTGCAGGCGTAGAGGCGTCGGGACCCTCTGCAGGCGTAGAGGCGTCGGGACCCTCTGCAGGCGTAGAGGCGTCGGGACCCTCTGCAGGCGTAGAGGCGTCGGGACCCTCTGCAGGCGTAGAGGCGTCGGGACCCTCTGCAGCTGGAAGCAGGGCAGCAGCGTCCCCTGGAGTCGGGGACAGGGCAGCGCCCTCTGGAGCCGGAGACGGCGGGGCAGCGCCCCCTGGAGCCGGAGACGGCGGGGCAGCGCCCCCTGGAGCCGGAGACGGCGGGGCAGCGCCCCCTGGAGCCGGAGACGGCGGGGCAGCGCCCCCTGGAGCCGGAGACGGCGGGGCCACTGGCCAGCAGGGAGCGTGGGAGGTGTCCTCCTGGACCCTCCCGAGACTGGAACCGTGGGACGAGTCCTCCTGGACCCTCCCGAGACAGGAACCGTGGGACGAGTCCTCCTGGACCCTCCCGAGACAGGAACCGTGGGAGGTGTCCTCCTGGACCCTCCCGAGACATGCCGGAGCTGCAGGCGTTGAACCAGCCGACGAACCGGGCGAGGAGACTGCAGTAGCCGAAGCATCAGGAGCATGAACAAGAGCTGAAGAGTCTGTTAGCCCTCTCTGTCTTCGATCTTTGCCACGGCGGCGACGGCGCAGTCCAGAACCACCTGACTGGGAACCCCTCCTGGACTCAGGACCCTCCAAAGTACAGGTGAAGTGAGGGGCATCTACCCGGACCCCCTCAGAGTAGGACTCTACAGGAACTGGAAGGTCTGCTGCTTCAGGGCTTGCTGCTGCTGAAGGGTCAGGGCTGACTGCTGCTGCTGAAGGGTCAGGAAGCAGAAAACTGGTGGTTGTTGCAGGCTGCTGCCTGACTGTGTTGTTAACAGTAGTTTTCTTAACAGGGACCGGTTCAGAACATAGGCTGGAGACAACTGGGGTTGATGGAAGAACCGGCTCCGAGGTGGATAATTTTAGAGTCCTTATTCCAAGTAAAAATTGTTCATATTCAGGGAGCTGGGTCACACCGGGTTGGGATAATATGAACTTCTCAGCGAGGGAAAGCACAAAATCAAAACAGTCCGGGTTATTTTTAGCTGAGGTGATTAAACTTTGTAAAGTCCGGTTTATTTGTATGATTTCTTTGGACTGAAGCTGGTGTGTGTTTGATTTAGACAAAGGAGCGTCTCTGGGTGGGGGCGTAGTGTCAAGTGTATTCATCACCCCTGACGGCTCACCTAGGGTGACCTCTGCTGGAGAGACTGAATGGTGTTCAGTTGACTGACCTGTGTGCTGGCCCCCCCTCATCAGGTCACTTGATGAACGGGGAGATGAGCGAGCGGCATGAAGACCCGCCCCCGTGGAGTCGCTGCGACCAGGTTCACCGAACCGAGCAGGAAACGCTGCGAGCGACGGTGGGGCGTCTGTGTCCACCCTCACCGGGAACCTAGGAGGTGAGGCCATGGAACGCGCCCCCACCGGAGCGCTGGAGTCGTGCCCAAAATGCTCGGACTCGCTGGACCGAGCCCGATCAGCAGACAAAGATGGAGGCGCCGGTGAACACTTCCGGGTCATCTTTCTACCGCTTCTACGGCGGCGCTGAGACTGGGGGAAAAGAGGAAAACACAGGTCGTCGTCATTGTCCTCCCCTGAGGTCCAGCCGGAGACAACGAGTGGACCTGGAGGGAGAGCCGAACTGGAGCAGGACGTCAGGTGGTCCTCGTGGAGCCAAAATCCACCACACCGGAAAACGACCTCGTCCCGCTGCGTGGAGTCGAGCAAACAGGTAGGCGACCCGTTCCGTCCGCTGGGCTTTTTGTATGGTCGGTGCATAATGTCACGGTTTTACTCAGGGAGCATGAAAACCCAGTGGTGCAGACGGAAACGCAGGAGGCAGGCGGTTGTAAAAGTAATACTTTTAATAACACAAATAAACTAGGCTGTCGTGGCAGCAATACTCACAGGAGAGGAGCTGTGGCGAGAGACATGAGGGTTTACCAGATTACACCAGACTATGCACCGACAATGAAATGAGACACAGACAGGGCTTATATACACACAACTATGACGAGACATGATCACAGACACCTGGGGACAATCAACGGAGACACTCAACTAGGGACACAGAGCAGGACCGGAAAACTAACCTAAAACATGAAAGTTAACTGGTAAAACTAAGAGTGAAAACATGAGACATAACAGCTTGCTAATTGTCGGTTGCAGATGGGCCTAGCTAAACGCAGTATGCTACTCGGTTGCGCTTATAGAACTTTTAACTTTTCTTAAGAGAAAATACATGCAGCTACCACGATTTTTGTATTGTACACTTCCTCAGAAGCTTATATGTGACGCTTGGACAAAGTTTTGCATCGACGTGCTGACTGCAAGTGAGTTAGCAGCTTGGGTTAGCAGCTGTGCGTCAGTAATTAGTCGTGTCCTTTGCTTCATGTGTTTGTGCGCACGTTTTCTCGTGGACGGTGACACGTTTTCACAATCAAATTAGTCTTTACCGTAACTCTACAACGGTTGGCGGCGTTACGTTAAAGTCTTTTCTTCGAGTGCTAAGTAGCGAAGCTACAGGCTAACTTTGTCCGGCGGCCATCGGACGCATGCGCAGAAGGCTGTGTTCCGTCGAAATTTATTTTTTTTGTCGAAAGTTAAAGTAAGCGTTGGTCAGCTTTAAATCAGAGTTGTCAGATTTAATCTTTACTTTTTTTTGGTTTAAAACTGTGCGTAAGTGGTGTTAAAGTCTTTTCTTCGAGCGCTAAGTTGCGAAGCTATAAGCTAACTTCGTCCGGCTTGCCGTAGTTTCGCCATCGGACGCATGCGCAAAACGCTGGGTTCTGTTGAAAGTATTTTTTTGTGTGTAAAGTTAAAGTAAGCGTTGGTCAGCTTTAGAGAAACTTGCCCTCTGATCTGTGAACAGAACGCTGTGTTGTGTGATTTTACTGCGAGGACCTCTGGTCAAAGCCACAGAGGAAACTGGTTGCCTTGTCAGCTCTCCTTAAAGCTGAAGGAGATGCCCTCTAGAGGGTTGGAGGGTGAAGTGTTTTCAGTGTAAAATGCTGCTCGTTATTGGAAACTGTTAAGAGTTAACAACATATTCTTTAGTTTAAAACTTATGGCTAAAACTACACAAGATATATTTTGCACTGTTTTGCACTACAAGAAAGAAGCCTAATGCTTGAGTTGTTAATTATTTAAAAACTCTCTGGACCTAGTAGTGAATGTCCTGAGCCTGGTTCTGCTAAAAGTTTCTTCCTCATGAGGGAATTTTCCATTCCACTGTTGCCTCTGTGCTTACTCAAGATGAGAGTTACAGCGATGAAGTTAAATTTAAAGCAGTCTGCTCCTCAGATATATAGTGTTAAATTATTATTTTTATATATGAATGTTTCTGCTCAGTGCCGTTAGACAACTTATGTTGTGACTTGGCACTTTAAAAATAAACTGAATTGAACCGAAAGAACATGAAAATGTATTTTTACACACATTTTTGCACAATCATTCACTAAAGTAGATAAAACATACTGATTAATGAAAACTACAATTGTAAACTGTGGTACTGGTCATCTTTTCCCTGTCTGAGTGTTGGCTTCTTCATGTAAATGCCCATGAAATCTTATTTTAGCAATCAAGTTGTGGCTTTCTTGTTCCACCAGCTCATTCAGAAGATATCAAGGAAGCAGTCCATCACCAAATGTTCTATTACATTGACTCTCCTGAGAGCATCTGATCCTTCCTGGCCAGTCTGGTTTCCCTTTATGGAAAACCACACCCATCTTGGATCCAATTAGTCTAAAATGCAATAAGATAAAAAATGAATGCCATCTAACTGTTCCATGTACTTAAGCAAGTGCATCAGGTGCATGTTGCAATGGCACCTATTTGACAAGTTGGGGCTTGCTTAAGATGCAAAAGGCCTGAATGTCACTTTTGCTCATTGATTTTTAGATCTTGTGGAAGACATATTTTGAGGTAGGTAGTGAAGAATAGGGTGGAGTGGACAGGCGGGGGTATGACTCTCATTCGGCCAAGTGAGTCTATTTTAGATGTACGTGATATCAACTTTCAACACATGTCTATCTACTGAATTGAAGCTGAGTTCTTTTTTCTCCTTTTTTGAGGAAAAGGGTCATGGGCAAACTGGTATTTAAGACAGACTGTGTACTCAGAAAAACAAACAAAGCCAAAACAAACTCTTCATGGCAACTCACTGTGTACATTTTTGAGAAAAGAAGAGATCAATCAATCTCAGACGTCAATATCCGTTTGCATCCCTTTAGCTGCACACGTTTTCCAACTAATGAAATCTGTGCATGGCTCTCCTGTTATCGATTTCAGAGAGGCCCTAATTTGCCGCTTGAGATCAGGCAGCTCTTGCTCTCTCTTTCCCACTTTCTTCCCACCCCCACCCTTCTCTTTTTCTCTCCCCTCTGCGAGCTCACACATACATAAACACATTTCATCATGAACAGTACAGTTGTGCCTTGGGTATCATATTGAGCGTTGGCTGCAGTGGTGGGGAAATCCTGCAGGGCGAACTGTTTAGTGCCGTATCTGAAGTCGTTAGATGTGATTAATAAGTGCTGATAGTGGCTGTAAGCCATCAAACAGCTCATCATGTGCACATATTACTCGGTAACTATAGATTTACATTTTCACAGTACATTTATGATTGTCGTTTTTGTCAGGAGGAGCTTGTCAAAACAGTATGTAGAGCAACTTTTAGTCTGGGGAGAACTTTGCAACAGTAAACAGCGACAAAACCACAGAGTGGGCATAGCTACCTATTCAAAGATGAATGATGTGACTCTCAACCATTCAGTCCATCCTAATTCACCGTGTTGATGCTAATACTGTATAATGTCGATGATTGACTTTTTAGTTTGGAAAAAATGTACTTCAAGGATGAAGAAAGAAATGAGGAGCGTCTATGCAGACTTTCATGAGATTAGAGCTGCACTCATAAACCATGTTTCCATCTATTTTCATTTCGAATTTTGAGCTAATTTTTGAAATCTCGCAAATATGTAAATAAAAATTAATGCGAAGCAGAAGTGTTTCCATCAACTGGCTTGAATCGCATCTACCGGGCCACGCACAGCGTCATTACGTCAGACGTCAGCGTCATTACGTCAGACGTCAGCGTTACGCATGTCTACAGTAAACAGGAAGTAGCGGTTGAAAACAGAACCCGGCCACACATCTCGTCAAAATGGAGAGAATATTTCAGGTATGTGTTGCTATCGGGCAAGTTGTATTTATTCTGTCATGCCAACTAGTTTTAGCGATGTTACATGTTGTCCGGAGCGGAAACAGCTGATCAGTCACATGACGTAAATGTTCGCTACGGCAGAACTGAGTCGGCAAATCTGTTTCCATCTGTCGTTTTGCGCATCAGCTCTGTTTCGAAACCCCCAAAAACCACCTCAAGCGAGCGTATCAACTTTGGGGCGAATTAGAGGAAGTTAACTCGAATTTTGCCGTTTCCATTCAGCTTTTCTGATGCTATGCTTCAAAATGCGCATCTAGAAACCTTGATGGAAACACGGCTACAGAGGTAGTCTCACAGCAAAAAGGTCCTGGGCTCAACCTTTCTGTGTGGCGTTTCCATGTTCTCCCCATGAACAGGTGTTCTTATCATGTTCATTCATTCAACCTTTATTTAGGTAGGTTAATCTCATTGAGCCTCGATGACTCATTTACAAGAGAGACCTGGTACTCTGGCTTTCTTTCACATTCCAAAAACATACTTGTTAGGCTTTTCACAACTTCAAAATTGGCTCTAGGTGTAAGTGTGTGCATGCATGGTTTACATTTGTGTTGTACTGTGACAGACTTGGGTACCTGTTGCTAAAGCTGTCATTTCTAACCAGAACCCATAGCCTGGCCAAGCCCTAATCCAGGTCGGGCTGGGACGGGCCATAATAACGTGCTTAATGTGTGGGCTGGGGTCGGGCTTTTGATTGCATCAGCAGACGTGCACTGCTGACAATCCAATTATTTGGCAATACAGTATGGTTTGCCATACATTCACCAACCATGCGCTGACTAGTCTTGAAAGAAGTAAATAAATAAAAAGTTCAGTTAAGCTTCAAGGCTGAGTTAGACTTGCGCTTTGGTCCGCAGGCTGGAGCGCGCGCGCCGCGCGTGCACTCAGCCGTGCGGCAAAATGCGTTCACAGTTTCGCCACTGTGTTTATGGTTGACGCACGGCGGCGCATGGCAAAGTGCTGTTCTTTTACGGACCAGCAGGAGGCAGTACCCTCTAAAACCTGTGCATATGTTGCAAGAAAGGTGTAGAAGAAGAAATCTACCGTAGAAGAAGAACTGTTTGAAATCACACAACAAAAACAAATAGCTTTCCGCTCGCGTGCTGAACTGTTGTCTTTATTTGCGGTTTTAATGCATGGAGTCAGCGGAGGAGAAAGCGATCACGTGACTTTTGGCGAAAAAACAAAAGAAAAGTCCGACTCCAGATCAGGAATGAAGGAGAATTTAATACATTTTGTGTCACAAAACATTCCTCCATGCGTCGCGACGCCGTCTCCACGACCACAGCGGCGCAAACAGCTGCAGGCTCCGGCGTGAAGAGGGTGAAGGCTGTCGGTGGGGACCTGTCAATCAAATCGTAGCGACCACGGCGCGCACATAGGCTTGCAGAGTTTCAAAAATTCAGAGGTGCACGAGACACGCTAATCCCACGCGTGGGGCCAATGCGCAGGGGCGGGGACTGTGAAATTGCGTCACTGTTGGAGTGCGCACCCTCGCGCGCTGCGCGACGCGTCGAGTATGAATCTAGCTTAAGATGGACTACTGCCATCAATCCATCAAAACTGAAATGGACATTCATTCAGCCGCTGCACTTAGCTGACGCGAGCAACCGACGACCCAAACAGGTGAGATCCCAAAATATCCAATGACAGAGCAGGGTCCATCCATCCTAAGCAGCAGCCTAAGTAGGGAGGCCCAGACTTCCCTCTCCCCAGCCACTTGAAGCAGCTCCTCTGGGGGAATCCCAAGGCGTTCCCAGGCCAGCCGAGAAACATAGTCCCTCCAGTGTCCTGGGTCTTCCTCTGGGCCTCCTCCCGGTGGGACATGCCCGGAACACCTCACCAGGGAGGCGTCCAGGAGGCATCCTAACCAGATGCCCGAGCCACCTCAACTGGCTCCTCTCGATGTGGAGAAGCAGCGGCTCTACTCCGAGTCCCTCCCGGATGACTGAGCTTCTCACCCTATCTCTAAGGGAGAGTCCAGACACCCTGCGGAGAAAACTCATTTCAGCCGCTTGTATCCGAGATCTCGTTCTTTCGGTCACAACCCAAAGCTCATGACCATAGATGAGGGTGGGAACGTAGATCGATCGGTAAATTGAGAGCTTTGCCTTTTGACTCAGCTCTCTCTTCACCACGACAGACCGGTACAGCGCCCGCTTCACTGCGGATGCTGCACCTATCCGCCTATCGATCTCACGCTCCAGTTTTCCCTCATTCGTGAACAAGACCCCGAGATACTTAAACTCCTCCACTTGGGGCAGGACCTCCTCCCCGACCCGGAGAGGGCATGCTACCCTTTTCCGGCTCAAGACCATGGCCTCGGATTTGGAGGAACTGATCCTCATCCCGGCCGCATCACACTCGGCTGCAAGAGCAGGGTCCATGTCTGAATAATGCAGAATGCAGGCAGAAGTAGGAATTAAATGCACTTTGACGGCCATGAAAGGCCCGCCCCGCACCCTAGCTCCAATTTTCTGCCCCCTTAGCTGTGCACCTCCACCGACCGTTAATAACTATATAAGTAGTCAAAGCTTAAGTCAAAATGTTGGGGGAGGGGGGTGTTCGGGTTTGGACCTGTAATTACTGTTAATACGTTGAGTCGGTGGGATTCAGAAATGATGGCTACGGGCTGGGGCCGTCAGATTTTTTGAGCCCGAATGCAAATCATTGGTTACATATTGTAACCCCAGATTCTATGAGTGTAAGCGTAGACCTGTCACTATCGGGTTTACCCGTGCGTAGCGCGCCGAACACTGAAAACTTCTTGTCCATGCCCAACTGCTGTGGGTCCCACCCGGTCCGCTATAAATTGCATCTGGACCGGAGCTCGACGCCCAAAGGCATATTCTTTTCTTCAGCCATTTGAGAGCCAGTGAGGCCCAGGTTTTAAAGGTCTACACGTACACTCATATAATCTGGGGTTACAATATGTAACCAATGTTCTATTTCAGGTAAGCTATGGCCTTTAAAGGCTGTCACTATTGGGTTTAAAGGACGGAGCAGGATATGGGCCATGCTTCTGAAATATATTTCTATCACCCATTATGTGCTATTATTTGTATTCACTTAACTCTGCCTTATAATGTGAAATGTGACACAAGGCAGAACGTCTTTCTCTCGGGCTTTGTTTTCACTAGGGAACAGTTACACGCCTGCACAATTCAACAGACCCAACATTTGATGTTTACATTGAAGCTGATAGTTTGTTGACAGAAAGGAGGGTCACGTGGTAGTGTAGGTGGTTCCAGGGCGGTCCTGAAGCAGTCCAAGGCGGTTCCAGGTTCCAGGAGGCGGTGACGACATCCGGGGTTTTTATAACCGTGGCCCTGCCTTTGAAGATGTGTGTGTGGACTTGTGCTCGGTGAGAGGTCTGTTGTTGCTGTAAGGTTTATTCTTATTATGTACAATAAACCTGCTTAAACTTGCACATTCGTTTCAGAGCTTCCTTCAACCTTTTGAATTTGCAACACTTCACTGGGTCTGTCCGAGAACCATAACAAACACCCTGACATCCGCCTAAACCTCATTATTTATTCAAGCATAATTACTCACCATTGATCCATGTATCTGGTACATACTGGATTACAGACGTTAAGCCTCTGTGCCTCATCTTATCTGAAATAATGTTATCCATATCAGACAATAGAGGAATAAGAAATGGAAACATTTCCAATGAGGAAGAAGGAATTTTCCTGTTTGAAGGAATAAGTGTACAAAACAATGGGCCTCATGCAAGAACCGTTTGTACGCACAGATTTGTTCTTAAACTGTGCGTACGAGTGATTTAGGAGCATTTGTGGCATTCAACAATGTTTTCGTATCCTAAGATTTTTTTCAGATACGAACAAAATTTACGAGTGGTCCAGACCTGTCGTATATTTTACGAGCAGTCAGTCTGCTGTTATCCAGACGGATTTTCTTCACTAATAACTTCATATTTCGTTATTCAGAAAATATTTTGAGTCCAAAGAAATCACGCACCATAATTATTTTTGACAATAGGTTATTCTGTTTGAATTAGAATTATAATTTTAAATGTAATAATGACTAACGGATTAAAATATTTAAATTAAAATCAATTTGTTATCAATGCCGTTTTCTAACACTACAATATTAATATGAAGATCTCAAACTAAAACCAACTTAAATTATGAATTAATTTAAGTTTAATATTTGTCTCGGTAACGCAGACTTTACCTTGACCTCCTCCTGCTGCAGTCACAGAGCTCTGATAGCTCAGTGAGATGAGCGTTGGCTTGTCGTTTTGAACCTTATGGGTTCGAGTCCCACATGGGACCAACGTATTATTTTTACTTTTAATTCATTCCAGATGTAAATAACACAAGAAAACTATTTACAATAAAACAAGAAATAAAGCATAGAGTTTTTTTAAATCTGGAATGAATAAATAATCTAAAGAAAGAAGGAAAAAAAATAGTCATACCTTGTATGAACGGACACTTCCTGCTCTCTGAGGCAGGAAAAGTAGCCTTATATGGTGTTTTGAGGGGTGGGAATTATGTAAATAACCTCTCCGCGTGCACGTGCAGGTGGATAGAACAAGTGGAATTCATCATACGTACGCAGCTCATTTACACACTTTTCCTGAGGATAGAAGAGTTTGTTGAATCTGACGTGGCATGTTCGTACGAACACTTCGTGCGAACAAAAGTAAGAGAAATTTAGGATAAAAATACGAACATGTTCTTGCATGAGGCCCAATGTCCACCAAATAATCACAGAGCAATGCTGTATTGTTTTGTCGATTGTTGTTTTATTGTTGTTTTCCTTTCTTATTTTTATTTTATTTTTTATAGTTGTTTGACTGTAAAAAATCACTCTGACATAACTCTGAGAACTGAATGTGTCAGTGAAGAGCTGGAGACATCTCGTAAATAAAAACGGATGAAGGGTGTCGATGATGACCATGATGCCACAGAGCAGATGTCCTACACAGACAGCCCTCTGTGCAGAGCTGTGGAGGTTGAAATCCCCATGGTGGAATGAGCCCTGAGTCCTTCAGATGGTTGAAGACCAGAAGAACTATAGGCATGTGAAATAGTTTCATATAACCAATGTGATAAACGCTGGAAAGATAAAGGCTGACCCTGTGACCGTTCCCTGAAATGTACAAACAACTGATCGGATTTACACACCGTGGTTGTGCATGTCACATAACACCTAAGCACGCAAACTGAGAAAAGCAGGTGAAATTGTTCCTCCTCCATAGTTTTGTGGGGTGGTGGACAGAACCCGTCTTACATAATGACTTTGGACCTGAACAAACTTGTTATGCTTTTGGGTATAAAAGCAGGATTTGGCCAGAGTTCTGCTGAACTTTCATCTCCTTGAATTCTGAGACAAGAAGGAGTGACAGACAGACCTGACAAGTCGCTCACTCTTTTAGCTGATGTCAGAGCTAATAACAAGGCTGTTTTAAATGACAGATACTTCAAAGATATCTGGTCCAAGGGCTCAAACGGATCTTTAGATATTGCCCTGAGGACGAATACTAAGTCCCACCATGGGGCCAGGGCGCGTATCACTGACCTGAGCTGGCGTGCACCTTTCAGAAAGTGTTTTGTTAAAGGGTGATTGAAAACTATTCTGTCATTGAAACCTTCATGACAGGAAGAGATCGCTGCAGCATAAGTTGTAACTGTGCTGAAAGCTAAATTTCTGTCTAACAGCAGTTGCAGGTAGGATAAAAGACAGCCCAGTGGACATGAAGTCAAATCCACCTCTTTTTCTAGGCACCATCGTTGAAAAGCAGCCCATTTAGAAGTGTAAACAGCTGTAGTGGATTTTGCGCATGCTCCCTGGATGGTACATATTACGTCTTTAGAAAAAACAAAATTTTCTAAGCGTTCTCATTCAGCGACCATACCCAAAGGTGTTGACCTATTATAGGAAAGCTCCTGATTGCTCCTACCACCTGAAGGAGTGCATCCTCTCTTTCCACGACAGGTTCCATGATTGACTCATCAGCTATTGTATAACTGGGAACCAAGCGGTGTTCGTGCATTCTTGGGTGATCAGAATCATTGTCAGATTATCCTTTCTCACCCTCTCCAGCAGTGCTGACAGTAAGGGGACCGGGGGAAATGCATAAATTAGCATTTTGGCCACGGTTTGTACGCAAACACGTTCACTCCCAGTGGTAGAGCATCCAGTGGGTTTAGGAAGAAGAACAGAGTGCACTGAGAGTTCTCCGGAGTGGCCATCAGGTCCACCTCTGCTCTCCCAAACCTGCTCCAGATTTGTGAGATTAAATCTGGATGAAGACACCAATCCTTGTCCAGAGGGGCTACTCTCGACTAGGGATGGGAACCGAGAACCGGTTCTGTTAGAGAACCGGTTCTTAAAAGTCCAATTCCATGGAATTGTAGGATGCTTGTCTTAACGATTCAGCTTATCGGTTCTGCAGACTCCTGGTGGTGACGTATTTAAGCGCTGACATCACAGACATGCGCCGCGCCCGAAAAAAATAAATATTTCTTAGCTGACTTCATAGCAGACGTCCTTCTGAGCTTAACGAAATGTTCAAATCAGCTGGATTTAAAAAAAAAAAGTTCGCGGAATTTTAGGCAGGCGCCAGGCGGGTCAAACCGGACGCTTTCTTTCTTTAAATTTAGCTAAATAAACGCTTAAAAAATATATTTCTTAGCTGACTTAATAGTAGACGTACTCTTGAGTTTAACGAAATGTTCAAAATCAAGGAATCAAGGAATCAAGGAATCAAGGAGTTTTATTAACATTGCATCAATTTTCACCGATTACAACGTAAGTATGTAGTTGCAGGCATCCAGAAGAGAAATGAGTGCAAAAGCTGCAGCAAAACAAAGCACATTACATGTTTTATCAACACACGATATGTTTTATCAACACACGACATGTTTATTCAACACATTGATATGCTCTTAGCGCGGCCAGGCCCAATCTGTCTCCAGATGAAGGTCAAAAGCAGGAAAAACAGGCAGAAACACTGGGATTCACAGCATTGATATTAAAAAAAGATGAATCACATTTTGTCTTCAAGACACCGCGTGATTCAGTAAAAACCATATCAGAGCACATTTAGGTACAATAACAAAGGAAATACGGCAGGCAAGGAGATTGGGTCTATGATTAATTTCAGACAAACACAAAGTTCAGCAGGTGTGCAGCTGGGTGTTATCTGAAGCTTCACAGAAATCTCTGGGGAGGGGGAGGGGGGGCTCTTCAGCTCCTCACTCTGGGAGAATGGATTCCCACAGCCCGCTTTTCAAGGACATGTGCAGAAGCCAGATAATGTTCTTGTTTGTTATCCAAATAGACCACAGTGTTCTTTTCCACTGCCGCCTCCAAGTCTGTGGGTGCTGTTTCATGGCCGAAAGAAATCCAAATATGTGGTTCTGCTCTGCCCCGCTTTCATGAGCTTCCACCTGTCCCTTGATCGATCCTGGGTGGCTGCAAACAAGTCCCAAAACGGACAGCAGGTGCACGGTGGTCCACCACTGCACCAATCGTGCGATTGAGCTCATACAGCAGCTGGGATGAGGAGCCCACGACCCGGTTCAGAGAATTTTGCTGATCAGGCAGTCCCGACAGCGCTCTGATAGCCGCCGAAGCCTCCCTCAGCTTCCGATAACAAACAACTCCGGTTACGCCAAAAAACACAGTGAGCCAAGGTCTATGCTGGAAAAGGACAGCAACTCGGTCTAAAAATCAAGATTTCAGTCTTGTTCTCGTTGAGACTAAGGAAGTTTAGAGAAAACCATGCCTTAACATCATTAAGGCAGGGTGTGAGTTGCTGGAGTGTATTGTTTTGTGCCAGGGGAAGGTAGATCTGGCAATCATCAGCATAGAAATGAAAAGAAATGCCATGTTTCCTAAAAATTGAGCCAAGTGGGAGTAAATAAAGAGCAAATAAAAGAGGGCCAAGGATGGAGCCCTGGGGTACGCCATGTGGAAGAGGAGCAGTGGAAGATATGAAATTGTCCATTTTTACACAAAAACTCCTATTGGTTAAATAGGACCTAAACCAATTGAGGGCGGCACCCCTGATGCCCACACAGTGCTCAAGACGAGAGATTAAAACCCTGTGGTCAACAGTGTCAAATGCAGCAGACAA